>VYXF01005287.1:39784-54035 GCA_013397295.1 Polioptila caerulea | reverse complement strand
CCTCCTCTGGACTGGCTCCAGCAGCTCCACGTCCTCCTGATGTTGTTCCCCAGGGCTGGGGCAGCTCTGCAGGTGGGGTCTCACCTGAGCAGGGCAGAGGGGCAGAGTCCCCCCCTCCCCTGCTGCCCACGCTGGGGGCTCAGCCCAGCACAGGGGGGGTTTCTGGGGTCAGTGCCCGTGGCCGGGGCAGGCTGAGCCTCTCACCCCCCAGGTCCTTCTCCCCAGGCTTGCCAGCAGTTTGGGAATCCTGGGGAACTGCTCCCCTGCTTGTGCCTGGGTTCCTCTCATGGCTCAGGTGGACAATGGACTTCCCTTCCTTCCAACCTGCGCTGGGACAGGGTTGGACTCTGCTGTGCCGGGATAAAATCCCCCCAGGAATATCCCCAGGGAATTCCTGCTCCAAGGGCAGCACAGGGAGCTGACATTCACCTGGGACTGGTCTAGGCAGATTTCACATGAACCAGCAGCTGACACACAACAAATCGGGTCCAGAATGAATAAAATAACCCAAAAGTCAGAGGGATTTCGTGCTGAGGAGGGGACTGCGCCGCGGCTGCCGCTGCGCTCCCGCTCCTGACCAGGAGGAGGGCAGGGAGCTCACATGGGCAGTGGCGGCCGCGAGCGAGGAATCAACCCTTTTCTCGGGTTTTGATTTGTATTCTCACAAAATGTGAAGTTCTCTGCTTCAAAAAGAAGAGAAAAGAAAGATCAGTGTGTTGGCACAGACAATTCCAGTCCTGTCTTCCTCCTATGTTTTCAAGAAATTCCACTGGTTTATTTATGAATTAGGCTCACAAAAACCTTTGAGCATGTGGGGGATTTTTTTGTGTTAAAAATGCAGTATTTCCCAAAAAAAGTTTTATATGTGGATTTTTTATTTTTAAAATAAATATCTATGGAAAAAAAACAATGGCTTTGAAGCCCCATTTCTCACCATGTGGGGGAGTTTATTGAGCAGGTTGGTTTCACGGATCTTGCCAAGGGTGAGACATTTTCCCCAAGCTCCCTGCTTTCCAAAAGCCAGGGAAAGGGATTTCCAAAGTGCAGCCATGCTGGGGCAGCCTTTTGGGATACAGCAAGGTGGGGAGCAGGACACAGCACTGGATGTAAGCATTTGGTCCTGCTCAGGGTGTTCATTGCACTGCCAAAGGTTTCTCTGCTCCCCGGGTGGGAGAAGAGAAAGTCAGAGAATCATGGAATTGTTAAGGTTGGAAAAGACCTCCAAGGTCACTGAGTCCAACCAATAACCCAGCANAGGACACAGCACTGGATGTAAGCATTTGGTCCTGCTCAGGGTGTTCATTGCACTGCCAAAGGTTTCTCTGCTCCATGGGTGGGAGAAAAGTCACAGAATCATGGAATTGTTAAGGTTGGAAAAGACTTCCAAGGTCACTGAGTCCAACATTAACCCAGCATTGCTTTTCTGCTGAACCACATCCTCAAGTGCTGCTTCCACACGGCTTTTGAACACTTCCAATGACAGTCACTCCACCACTGCCCTGGGCAGCCTGACCACATTTTCAATGAAGAAATTTTTCTTATCCAATCTAAATGTCCCATGGTGGAAGGATTTTCCAGGGGCTCAATTCCCAAAGATGCTTTTGCAGAAGGAGTTCTGGAACTCTGTTTTTTCCTTCTGGTGAGGATCTCAGGAAAGCATCTGAGCAAGAGTTGGGCCAGCAGGACGTGGTTTCTCCCTTTTCTCTTGGTGGGCACTTTGAGGACCTGGAAGAGGCTGCCTGGCTGGGTGGGATATGGAGGATTTCCACCCCTCTGGTGTTGGAGAGCAACAAGAGCAAGAGCCTCACAGAAATCAGGAACCTGAGGCCACCAACAGCTGCCAACATGCAAGGATCACTACCCTGCCATGTCCTGCCTTCCCTTCTCCACAGGGACACGACTGACATGACCCAAAGGCTCCCAACAACCCTGCCCCATTCCCATCTTCATGCTCCCATCTTCCTTATGTCCCAAACTCATCCTGTCCCAACTTCATCCTTCCCCACTGGCCTTCCTGGGGTCAGGAAGGGTGTTTTTGGATGGGACAGAAAGAAGGCAGGAAATACCAGTTTGGAGCTGGTGTCTGGAGAGCCACCACTGTGGTGGGAGGTGAACTCGTGACCAGCATCTGCTGGTCCTGACTGGAGCAGAACAGCTCCTGTGTGACTCCTATTTCTGTGTTCATGGGCACTTTTGGGCATTCATGTGGTGGTGGGCAGGGGTGACACTGGTGGGTGGTGCTGACCCTGTGTCCACCACCAGCTGCACCAGCTCCTGCCTAAAGGGTCTCCAGCAGCATCAGCTGCCACCACCCCAAGGACTGAGCACCCCAGCTCAGCTCCTGTCCGCAGGGATGGACACACAAAGCCCAAGGCAGACAACAGCCAGGAAAAAAGGATTTTCTGCAGTGCTGAGAAGCTGAGCCCAAGCTCCTGAGATGTGCTCCACACTCGGCTCAGCACATTCCCTTGCTGATGGAGACAGACGTGTTCCAGAAGTTCTGCTCCATCCCTTCTGCTCCTTGGCCACCTGGGAAAGCCACTCCTTGGGTACAGACCGGTGCTCTAGCCCGGCCTGTTGGACACAACCCAACCACCGCCATCCCGGGCCTACCTCCTCCATGGGGCCCACTCCCCAGGCCTCCATCTCCTCCACCACCCATTTCTGGGCCAACGTGCCGCTGCCAAAACAAGGCGGTTGTGTGGAGAACCCAAGCGTGGCAAACAACGACGGGGCCGGGAGAGGACACCTCCCCATCCATCTCCTCTGCCAGGCCTTATCTCGGAGGGAAGGCGCATCCGGAGGGAACGAGGAAGAGCTGAAGGGGACATCTGGCTGCTTGAACCCTTGGCCCCCATCTCCATGTGCCCGGTGAAGATCCTGGCGTCCTCTTGACGGAAGCTAGGCTGCATCCCCGGCCTTCCTATCTCCTTGCAGAGCATGGCAGTTCCTGAATTGCCTGCCCATGGCGGGCTCTAATGGCCCAGAGCTGATGTTTTATTGTCGGGTTTAAAAGTGTAATTAGTTCAAGTGTAAACAAAAAAACCTTGCTTAATTAAGAATTTTTAAACAGGGCACAGAGAGATTCCGGAAACATTAATGAACCCCAGGCAAGCACCATAAAATTGATCGAGGGAAGAGAGACGGCAAGGGCTGGGGGAGGGCTGGGGTGGGATGAGCGAGTGAGGACAGAGTTTCACCGCAGGAATCGCCTCAGTTTACTTTGGCCGCTTTAATGCCGCGCGCATTTGGAGGCTGCGTTTATGGCAATGGGTCTCCATAGAAATGCCTAATGATTTTTTATGCATTAAAGGGAGCGATGGACAGCGGCAATGCATTGTTTAAGGAGATGGAGAGGATCCTTTTAAGGCTGACATGTTATAGATCAAGAGTGACGAGGCAGGCCCTGGGATGAGGTTCCCTCTGCCATGGCCTGGTGGGGCCCACACCTGAACAAGGAGCAAATGTCAGGCTGGGCCTCTGAGAGGCCACAAAGACAACAAGTAAATTCAAAGTGATGTTTTCCCACCACCCCATCCCTGCTTTCAAAGCTCTTTTTGGTTTGTGCCAAGACAAGTTCCCAACCATGGTCAATGGGTGGGAAGAGGGTCTGACCCTTTGCCATCCAGGCACTTCCAGGTGTGCCTCCAGGCTGGCACGTTCTGTGTGGGTTGAAACACCTGAAGCAGGAGAAGATGCCTGGAAGAGCCTCCTTCTTGCTATTGACTGGGAGGCAGCCACAGGCTCTGTTGGGCTCTGCTCGAGGCCAACCAGCCTCACCCTGGAAGGGTTGCATGGTGGGAGGTGCTGGTGCACGGGAGTCCCATTGAAGATGGTGGGTGAGAGAACTAGGAGGGCCAAGGGTAAAATGAAAGAGGAAGAAAAGTGACCTGCAGGCTGGGGAAGGGTCATCCCCAAGCAGGGATGAAGAGCCTTTTGCCCATGGAAGGAGTCCTGCTGCCTCTGCCTTGGGCTGAGAGCCCAGCTCTGCTCCCAGGGAACAGCAGCCCCTGCAGTGGGCAGCAGAAGGACTTTGAAGGTCAAGACATGTCTTGGCTTTTCCCTTCCTGGCCCAGCATAAGGCCCCAGGGATGTCTTGCCCAGTGCTTTGGAGTAGCCAAGTCCTGGAGAAATTCAGCAATTTTCTGTTCTTCTGGTCAAAGTTCTCTTTGGAGACCACCGTACCACGTGCAGGATCTCTTGGAGTTCTGCAGGAATGTCCACCATGTTCTCCCCCAGACCTCTGTAATAATCATGTTTGGGGCCACCAAAGGCCACCAAAATCTTCAGAGAGAAGCTGGCCAAGAGCCCATCTTCAGCCTGGCTTGGCTTCTCCTGTCCTCCCCGTATCTGAGATGGAGAACCAACCAGCCAGTGTCCTGTCCTTCTGGATTTGATGCCCCATTTTGTCCCTTCTGGAGCACATGGACTTACAGCCTTCTACTCTTCCTCAAAGGCCACGTCTTCCAAACCTCTTATTCCTGTTCATTCCCTTCCTGGTTCTCCAGCTTGTCCACATTTTCCTTGTAAATCTGGTGCCCCACCCAGGGGAGAGGCTCCAGTGGGGCCCTCACTGGAGCTGACTCAAATGAGGAGGTGGCTGCCAGGTCTGGTACCTTACCTGCCCAACCTGCTCAGGGCTTTTCCCAAGGAACCAGGGCACTGTGGGCTCTGCTGAGCACTCAAAACTTGCTTCTCTCAAGAGACTGGAACGAGCAGGGTCACCAGGTGACACATCTGTCCTCAGTGAGACCCCGCCCTGTGCTCCACAGCAGGGTAGGGCAGAGAGAGGATGACCAACAAGAGAGAAAACAAGTCACAGAATCATAAAATCCCAGACTGGTTTGGGCTGGAAGAGGCCTTAAAGACCAGCTTGTTCCTTGGGCTGGGATGCCACTCTTTAGGCCAGCCTCACTGGATGGGCTGTGCTCAAACACACCCTTCCAACAGCTCTGGGAGCTGTTATCCAGAGGCAGGAAAAGAGGTTTGGGGAGTTTAGACCATCTCTAGCGGCAGGTACAGCACACGGGGTAGGCTGTGCTGCCAAGGGAGGGACACGGGGCGAGGCAGAGCTACACCCCGAGGCTGGTAGGAGAGATCCCAGCTCAGGAGGCTGTTCCCAGCTCGGGAGGCTGTTCCCAGCTCGGGAGGCTGTTCCCAGCTCGGGAGGCTGTTCCCAGCTCGGGAGGCTCTTCCCAGCTCAGGAGGCTGCTCCCCGGGCACTGTTCGGGTCTCCCGGGGGTACTTCTGTCACTGGAGCTACATTCAGTGCTTGTCCCTCTCCCGATGGAAGTGGGCAAGGAGGGACAGCTGGCAGCGCCCCTGGGCACTTCGCTCTGCTGGGGATGCCCAACACCTACCCCAGGGACAGAGCCCACTGTGGATACCCAAGTGGGAGTCCCTGCCACGCCGTCACCTCTCCTGTCCCGTCACACCCAGGCTGGAACAGCTCCCACCGCGGAGCTCCCGCGGGGCACGCCGGGCTCCGTGCGCTCCCCGTCCTCTCTATCTCTCCCTTTTTTATTTCCCCGCTCCTCCCACCCTTTCCCTGCCTCTCCTCCTTTCCCTGGCTTTTGTTCCTTCTCTCCTCTTCCCCTCCCTCCTCCCAGAAGCCTTCCCCCATCTCCAATCCTGCTCCGGCTGCCCAGCCTGTGTCAATTAAGTATCGATCCCCTGTTCTCTATCAGTGGTCAGCTGAGCTAACCAGTCCTGCTCGCTGCTTTTCACCGGGATGAATAATAACAATAATAATAAAGGGGTAGGGGGGAGGCAGCTGCACTTCGTGCCTGCAGCCCTTCACCTCTCCCTACCCCGCGCACGCCCGCCCTCGCCCCCTCCACAGCTACAGGCAAAATCGATAGCTCGCGGAGTCAGGAATGGAATATTTTTATCCTCTAATTGGGAAATGTGCTTTGACAAAGCCCGAGGAGCAGGGAGGGGGCCGGCAGATACTGTACTGAGAGCCAGGCAAGGCGGCAGAGCCTGGCCAGGGCAGGGACGCCGGGGATTTTCTGCGGCAGTCGGGAGGAGGTGGCGGTGGTGGGTGTTTTGGGTGGGTCCAGGGCACGGCTCTGCAGGACTGGGGCAGTGCTGGTCCCATGGAAGAGCCAGTCTTGACCTAGGGAACGTCAGTGAAAGGATGAAAAGAGGACAAAAAGCCCATCCTCCCTCTCAATTCCCTGCCACCTCTTTGCTGTTGCAATTGCAGGGAAGAAAGGGTGTTCCCTGCTCCTGGCTGGCATCCCAGCCCGTCGCACTTGTGCTTGCCCAGCCCAGGGGGGACAGTTGTGCCCGGGACAGCACAGGAGGTGTCCCAGGAAGCCATCAGCCCCTCCTCGTTATCCCTGGGAGATCCTTACCCTGTCAGGCCCAAGGCAGCTCATCCTGATGTGGCTGCAGAGATGCAGGTTGGACTCAAGGATCTTAAATCTCTTTTCTGAATTGATTCCACGACACAGAATGATTCTGTGCCTGATCAGCCTCAGGTGCATCTCCAGGTCTGTCACACCTGGAAACACCTTCCTGTTCCCAGCTGTGCCAGGGGACACGTGTTGTCTTTGCCCATGGCAGGGGTTGGGATGTGATGATTTTTAAGGTCCCTTCCAACCCAAACCACTCTGTAATCCTTTAAATTATCCCCTTCCTTCAGTCAAACCAGCTCTGGTAGGTTCTCAGGCACCACTGAAACCAGACAAGGCCATGGAGAAACACCAAGACACAAATCCCAATCTCTGGAGGGATTTAAAGGAGATGTAGATTAGGGACATGATTTAGTAGTGGGTTAATTGTTGATGATTTGGGGATGATAGAATCATTGAGGCTGGAAAAGACCCCCTGGAGCTGCTACCAGCCTGAATATTTGGGCTACACTGGGCACACTCTGGAGATTGAGATTTGAGTCTTTTCTACCAGGTAATAAGTGACAGGAAGAGAGGAAATGGCCTCAAGCTGCCCCAGAGGAGGTTTACTTCAGATATTAGGAAAAATTCTTCACAGAAAGGGTGACCAGGCATTGGCACAGGCTTCCCAGAGCAGTGGTATAGCCCCTGTCACTGGAAGTGTCCAAAAAAATGTGTGGGTGTGGTGCTGGGGGACGTGGTTTAGTGGTGAACATGGGGCTGGGTGAATGGCAGGAGTTGATGATCTTCGAGGGCTTTTCCAAACTTAATGATTCCGTGATTCCACTCAGTCCTGACTCTGCAGTCCAGCCCCACTCCCTCCCTCAGGAGGTTGGAGTGAATTAGTTTGTTGTCTCTGAACTGGTTTCCAGTTCTGAAACTGGGAGCGTGTGGCACCCTGCTGGCTCTTAATGAGAGTGCTCAGGCAGTGCCAGGGTGGCAGGGCTGGAGAGGAACCCAGCTGGGATTGTGCCGGGCTCTGGGGACCTCAGGCTTTCAAGGGCTGCTGAGGCAGGAGCCTGGCTGCTCTCCTGGAGGAAAGCTGATGTGAAAATCAAAGCAAAGAAGAGCAGAAATGGAACCTGTGATGTGACAAGTCCTTCATCAGACAAACACCAGGAACTGTGTTGACTTCAGCTGAATGAAGTGGGTGAGGGAAAGCTCCGGAAGGAAATGCTATTTAAAAGCTGAAATTAAATACTTTGACCTGCCAATGCAGGATGTTTCAAACGGTACTTAATTTCCATGTGTAAGGTGCCTATAATGCTCCTGAGTAAGTGAAGAAGTTACTCGGGTTTAATCTAATTGTGTCTTCCCCGGGTTTATTTCATGGGAGATGTTGACAAGCTGTAGCTTCAGGGGAAAAAAAAATAAAGGCTGAAGATGATTTTTTTTTCTCTTGACTCCAGGCCAGACCTGTGCAGGTTCCTGCTCCCACTCAGCCCCGTGTGTGGGCTGGTGACCCTGGTCCTCAGCAGAGGGGTTGGATGTGGCTTGTCTGCTCTGAAGGATCCTGAAGGAAGCAGAGTGTGACCCAAAAATGTGGCCCACCTGCAGATTTTGGGATGTTAAAACCTGCCAAAATTCTGTCCTCAGCAGGACAGAGTGGCAGGTTGGAAAGGGACAGCAGAGCCCTCTACTGCAGGTGCTGCTTTGAAGGGGCATTTCAGATGAACTCAGGAGGATTTTGCGTAAAGACCGAGACGATCTTAATGAGGCACCCACAGCATGAAACCCAAAACCAGCACAAACAAATCTCATCCTGCTCAAGGGAGGAGCTTGTGAGTGAGGTCTTGGCTTCCCCAGAGTGCGAAGGAGACGGGGCAGGGCTGGCCAGAGACCCAGAGGGGTCACAGCTGCTGATGTGCAGGGTGGTTGGACAGCCCAAATCTCCCCATGTCATTTACTTCAGCCTCAACTCACAATCTCCTTGAGGAGTCTGAAGTGATCTGGAGGAGCCTGAGGGGTTTTTACACCATGCAGCGCCTGTCTTTTTGATCTGGCTTTAGGTTTGCTTTCAAACCTTTTAAACATCTCATCCTCTCGCATCCAGCCCATGCTGTCGCCCTAAGAGCACTCTCTGGCTGCCCTTGGCTGGGTTATTTTTATTTTTAAGCACCTCTGCCTTGTTGTGGCTGTGCTCATGAAACCTTTGCATGGATGGAGGGGGAGACCCAGCACAGAAACCACAACTCTGCTCTTTTCCACCCACTTCCAAACACTTGCAGCTCCCAGGTTTTATTTGTTCCTGGCTGCTCTTCACCAGCCCAGCAGTGCCCAGCGGGTGAGGTGCCAGTTTGCCCACCCAAAGGGAGACAAGCTCGGGGCATGCCTGGGGCTGGGGCTGAGCCAATCTTCTCGGGAACACAGACAAATCTGCAGCTCTGCCTCCACAGCAGGGCAGGGAGTGAGCGCAGTTGCCATAGCAGTGTCCTCTCCCCCCAGCCAGCCTGGTTATTTTTGGCTATTGTTTTCCAAGCTGCTTTGGATGGAATCAAGAGTGAACTGGAGGGAGGAACAAAGTGAAGTTGGATTCCTCTGCTTCTCCCCTTGTCTAGGGATGTGCAGGGGAAAGCTACTGGGCAAACTGAGGTGGTTGTGGGTCTGCTGCACCCTTTGGGACACAACAAGGCTGAAAGACAAGGGGAGGTGATGCAGCATCTCCATGACTTGGTTGGGAGTCACAGAATCCTCGAATATCCTGAGAGGGAAGGGACCCCCAAGGATCATCAGTCCAACCCTGCACAGACCCCCCAACAATCCCACCCTGGGCATCCCTGGCAGCGCTGTCCAAAGCCTCCTGGAGCTCTGGCAGCCTCGGGGCCGGGACCATTCCCTGGGCAGTGCCCAGCACCCTCGGGGGGAAGAACCTTTCCCTGACAGCCACCCCTGCAGCCATCCTGGGAGAAGACAGCGGTGTCCAGTGGGTGTCATCCCTGCCCATGGCAGGGGGCTGGAACCAGATGATCTTTCAGGTCCCATCCAACCCAAAGAAGTCTGGGCTTCTCTGATTTTATGAAAATCCAGCTCTGCAGGTTCCCAGGCCAGAATTGCTCCCATGGAATCCTAGGCCAGGGGATGAACAGACTAGACAGACAGACCGACCTCAAGACAGACCGACCTCAAGACAGACCTCAGAACAGACATGCACATGCAGGACAGGACAACCCTTCCATGGCAGGAGCCTCTTGCTGGGTGAAGGATCTCCCTCAGCATTCCTGTTTATCTTACAGGACCTGTTGCTTCTCCCATGTTCTCCAAAATTAGATCCCTTCCTATGCAGTGTCCTGGCCCTGATTTGCTTCTCCTGGAGAACCTGGCACCAGAAACGTGACCTGGTGGTGCCTGGATGCCAACCCTCATGAAGGATTTCCATGTGAGATTTGCAGGGATCCGTTCTGGGACCCACCCTGATCCACACAGTCCTAAATAATTCAGAAAAAAAAGGAGAAAATTTATAAAGCTTGGTGGGAAGGCAGGAATTTTCCTGGAAGTTGCCACAAAGAATGATTGGGAAGTTTGCAGCAGGATCTAAGAATATGAGGAGGCTGGGCAATAAAAAGGGCAGATGAAATGTATCTGATAAATGCAAAAACATGCACATGAGGAAAACAGCATTCTCCAACCTTGGCCACCTCTGTGGGCTCCAAATTGGCTGCTGCTGCTGCTCAGGGAAGAACTCTTGGAGTTAATGTGGGAAGTTCTCTGGAAATGTCATCTCAATGCTCAGCTGCAGACAAAAAGGCAAATGGGAGGTTAGCAAGGATTAAGAGAGGAGCAGAGGAGAAATCAGAACAGATCATTTTAGTCCTGTGTCAATCCATACTCTGTAACCCACCCGCTCCTGCCCTGGGAGCTGAGCAAGGAGAGGCACCGAGGGTGGGACTGGCTGGGACCCACGTGCAGGGACATTAAGGGGCATTTGAGGAGCTCTGAAGATTGAGGTCAGCCTCGAGATGAGGGGACATGGTTATTTTCTTGCTTTCCTAAAAGAATGTGGAGGTTTCCAACTCTCTCTGTGGGCAAGCTCAGGGCAAACCAAAATGAATCCTTTTCTCTCTGTGCTTCGTCTGTTTAGGAGCTCCCTGAATGCGTTTGGAGGAGCTGGAACCCCTGAGGGCATTTGCATGAGGCCAGTGCAGCCTCAGTGGAGAAACTCATGAAGCTGAAGTTAAGAAAAAGTGGTTCAGAGTGACAAGTTCCGAATGACATTTCCCACCAGCTTCCCTCTGGCATCAGTCCCAGGGGACAGGGAGGGCCCCAAAGCTCTCCCCGAGTTCAAGGCAGGGAAGGGCAAAACTGTGGGGCAGGAGAAAGGTGGCAGGAGGAAAGACTTCACCTCCTGAGGGCTCATGGAAGGCCAGCACTGTTCTGGCCTCATCCTGGTGCTGGTGAGAGAGGGCTGGGTTTGGTCTGCACTGCCTGAATCAAACTCCAAACCAGGAGACCTGCTCCTTCTTTCCCTGGTACCGTTGTCCCCTTTCTGATGCTGAACTGTGACAATCCCACCTTTCTCTCCTCACCACGCAGGAGCAGCGAGGTCCCCTTGCAGCCAAAATGGGAGAGCTCCTTGTGGGAGCCCCTGGGCAGGGGCTGAGGGCCATCCCTCCTTCCCAGCCATCCTTCAGCTCCTCTCCTCACCTCAGTTAACCATTTGTGTGGCAGAGAAGAGCTCTGGGTAGAAGGCAGAGGAGGGACACGGGAGGCTCCTGGGGAGAGGAGGGCTCTGGGGAGGGATCACGGCCCCTCCTACCCTCAGCAATCCCGTTAATGCCTCCACACTACCTTGTCTGTCAGTGGCAAACAATAAAGCTCAAGGTGAGCATCACCTCTGCCCTATCTCTTAGATTCGCCTCTCTCCTGTCCATCCATCACTCCCCTGCTCTCCTGCAGCCGATTGCAGCCAACCTGCATCAGCTATTGATTTATTGACACAGGCCGGGGCTGGAAGATTCAGGGAAGCAGCTCCCCGCAGAAACGCTTTTCAGAAGTAGAGATTTGATTTTTTATTTATTCTTCTCTTCAATGTATGGATTTAACAAGCTCTAGGCAACAAAGAACTTACTTCTCCAGCACGCAGGCTCTCACACTCCCTCCATCTCCTTCCCTTCTCTGGCACAGAAGTCATTTTTAGGGGATTACTCTTAAGGGCAGAATTCAGCCCTGTGGATGGAGGCAGCTCCCCAGGGCTCAGATGCTCCATAACCTCTGTGCTGACCTCTTTCACAGGGGTAAATATCTCCCTGGCTTTCTGTGTTTGTCATGAGTTCGTGTTGGAGTCAGCCTGAGACCAAAATTCCCTGGGATTTTTTCCTGTGTCCTGATGATGAACTTCCAGCCCAAACTGTGCTGTGGGCCAGAGGCACCTGCGGGTGAATGGTGTGAAAAATCCCCCACAATCAATACGTGAAGTGATGTATTCCCATCATCAGTGAGAAAATACGTTTGCAGAATATCCTAAAAGTCCTGTTTTGGGAGGCTGCACACAGCTCCTGTGCTGAGGGCTTCCCCAGCAAAGCAGGGCACAGCTGGCAACATCTGCACCTCCCCCTTTCCTGTGGCTGCTGGTGAGTTCAACTCTTGGATTGGTTTTCTTTCCCAGAAATTCACTGGCCAGGAGTTTGGAGAGAACAAAAGTAGGGGAAAAGGCCCCTTGATGCTTGTTTTTTCCAGCTCCAAACCACCAGCCTGTCACTCACCCTTCAAACCTCAGTGATTCTCCTGCTGCACCAGCTGGGATCTCACTCCAGGCTCTGCTTCTCCCAGGACATCCCACCACATTCCCTGTCCCATGTGTCCCTTCCCTCACCGGTGCCTTTGGGTGCAGTGGGGCCACCCTGGAGCTCCAGGACAGTGATGGGTGGGCAGGGGGTTGTGAGGAGGAGGAGGAGAGGCCGATGCTGCCTCTCCAGGGTGGTGCCCATGGCCAGCCCCGAGGGGAGGGGGCAGCACAACCCACGGGATTGGGGAGATGCTGCCTTAGCAAGCTGGAAGTCAGTTCTTGGGAGACCAGCAGGTTCTGAGAACTCACCTCACCAACCCCTCATCCTTCACAAATCTGTGTTTTTCTGGCTCATATCTCTGATTTTGCTCCAAAAACCCCAGCTGGGCTTTGGTTCATCAGAGCCATCCCCTCCACAGGCTTTCCAGGCAGGTGGAGCCTCATGATCAGAGCACGGCTCTCAGGTGGCTCCATTGCCCCCATCCCATGGCACCAAAACTGTGGCACCAGCCCCTCCCCAGCTCCCCCTGCCCTCTGTCCTGGGGGATTTGTTGGGCCAGTCCTTTAGAGACCCCTTGATTTGAATAGTTAATGATGGGTGATTTCATTTGTTGCTGCATTAAACATCTGATCACTCCTCTGTGCAAGATTAATTTGCAGGCAATGGAGACAGATACTTCCCAAACTATCAGCCAAAAGGCCTAATTCCTGCACAGCCAACTTTTAAAATTTGCTTCCTGGCAGATTAAAAAAAGATGTTTTACACAACAGAAGGAGTCAAGGTGGTGCAAATCCTGTCAGAGATACTTCAATGGCATCTCTGCCACGGGCTGCCAGCAGCCGGACTGCTGCTCTGGGAAGCAGCTCTGGTGCTCCAAGGGTGAGATTGCAGAGAATTCCACAATCCCAGAACTGGTTTACAAGGGACCTCAAAGCCCATCCCATTCCACCCCTGCCATGGCAGGGACACCTCCCACTGTCCCAGGCTGCTCCAGCCCCAATGTCCAACCTGGCCTTGGGCACTGCCAGGGATCCAGGGGCAGCCACAGCTGCTCTGGGCACCCTGTGCCAGGGCCTGCCCACCCTCCCAGGGAACAATTCCTGCCCAATATCCCATCCAGCCCTGCCCTCTGGCAGTGGGAAGCCATTCCCTGTGTCCTGTCCCTCCAGGCCTTGTCCCCAGTCCCTCTGCAGCTCTCCTGGAGCCCCTTCAGGCCCTGCCAGGGGCTCTGAGCTCTCCCTGGAGCCTTCTCCTCTCCAGGTGAGCACCCCCAGCTCTGCCAGCCTGGCTCCAGNGCTCAGCCCAGCACAGGGGGGGTTCTGGAGGCAAACACTCGTGGCAGGGGCAGCCTCTCATCCACAATTGTCCCAGAAGTGTGGAGGACAACTGCCCACCTTCAGGCAGGTGTCGGTGATATTCCAGAGCTCTTCTCCCAGCTACAGTTGTGACTCCGAGGGCTTCCAGCCTGTCCCACTTCCAACATCTCCTCCCCATCCTCCTCCCACTGCCCTGTTCCCTTTCCTCAGTGCAGGAGGGACACACGGGTTGGCCGTTGTGGCCACCAGGAGCCCTTCGAGTCCTGGCAAGGGGACTTTCCTTGCAGTGCTATCTCATCCCCGAATTCGGAGGGGGTCTGGGAGCAGCCGCCCGGCTGTGCCTGGCCAAGGTCAGCGCTGGCTGCAAGGACATTTGCAGCAGTGCCTCGCTCGTGCTCTCCCCCAGCTCCACACGAGCTGCATTGCTCGTAAGGGCTTAATGATTACCCTTAGATAACTTTATTGGCTGGGAATTATTGGCTGGCTCTGCTGCAGCGCCAACCTCCCTCTGCTCTGTGCAGCCAGGCACGAGTGAAACCCGGCGGGCAAGGTGGGCCAGGAAAGCCCAGGGTCCCGTGGCTTGGGCAAGCTCCCAAGGGCTGCTCTGGGAGGCTTCAGGAGGGTTTGTGGCTCAGAGTGTCTTTCTTTGCACGGTAACAAAGCAAGGGATGTCCATCCTTGGCTGGGCAAGCTCTGGTTCTGTTCAGGTTTCTGACCACTTTGCTCCAGTGCTTTTCATTGCCAGAGAACTTTAAAGACATGATCTAATGAATTCCTGGGAGCCCCGGGGGAAGGAGGCAGGCAGGGAGGTGGA
>VYXF01005287.1:16774-28207 GCA_013397295.1 Polioptila caerulea | reverse complement strand
GGATGGATGGATGGATGGATGGATGGATGGATGGATGGATGGATGGATGGGGGATGGATGGATGGGAGATGGATGGATGGGAGATGGATGGATGGATGGGGGATGGATGGATGGATGGATGGATGGATGGATGGGGAGGGAGGGATGGATGATTGATGGGTGGATGATCCATGGAACTGAGGGATAGATGGAGCTGAGGAATGGATGGAGCTCAGGGCTGGAGAGTGGCTCAGCAGATGAAAATGGAAGAGGAGGTTGAGGAAATGCTTCAGAGCAGCTCCTGTGCTCTGGGAGCATTTCCAGCCCTGCCAAATCCCAGTGGCTGTCCCAGCTCCAGCCCAGCTTTTGCTCAGTGAGTGTCTGACTCCCTCCCACCTCCCCCCGAGTGCTCTGCTCCAGCTCCAGCCGAGTTTCCACTTCCTGCAGGGGCTCTGCTGGGCTGCAGAAAACCTGCAGCTTCCTCAGCAGAGCTCAGCTCTTCCCTTCATTTTCCCTGGGATCTGCAAGCTCCCTGGCTGGGCAGGGAGATCCTGGCTTGGCAGATGATGCTCCCAGCAAGACAATCCCTCTGGCAGCTCCCATGGGAAATCCCACTCTCTAGCAGAAGACTTTTCCAGGGACATTGCAGAGCCAGCCCAGACTCTCCAGGGACACAATGGTGGCTCCTGGGTCACATTTTGGGGCCAGGGAGGTGGGAAATGGCAGAGAAAGGGATCAGCAGAGAGCAGGGAAGATGAGAGATGGGAACAGGGTGGAAAACCCCAGGGGCTGAGCCCCTTGTATCACGCACCTTTTTTCTCAAAGTGCTTTTAGGAACGTACCAGCTCTGCCTGGGAGGTGCCACTTCTCACTCTGGGTTTCGGAGCTGCTCCTTCCCAAAGGCCCTGAGGGACCAGAGATGGAGTTTATGTCACCATCTCAGCCCCAGAGCTGCCTCAGGCCTGATGTCAGCACTTCTCAATGAAAAGTTTGCCAAGTCTATTTGCCTTCTAAGTATAAAAAGGGGTGCAAATAGGAATTGCACTGGTGGAGCACTGGGCACCATCACTGGGTCCTGCCCAGAGGGAAGGAGCAGCAGGCCACCCTGCTCACTCCTGGCAGGGGCACTCAGGCACACCTTGTACTTCAAAGTGTGTAATCGTTATTTAAAGTGAAAATTACCACCGAGCTCTATTAGACTTTAAAATAAAAATTAGAGGTTTTTAGAATGGATTTTTCCTAACGAGGAGTGTGATGGATGGGCCCGTTGGAGAGTGTGTGAGCCAAGTGCTGCAGAGTGAAATGAAATGGCATCAGTGGCATTCCCTGCCCTCCCCACTGCTCTCCTCCCTCAAAAATCCACACCAGCACCGTCCTACTGGAGTGGCACTGGGACAGGGGCCAGAACACATCCTTCCCTTCAGGTTAAAGTGAGCAAAGACATTTCCTTCCTCTCCAGAGACAGACATTTCCTTTCCTTCTAAATCAAAGACAGCATCCGAGAGGCCAATGGTCCATTGCTTTCCCCCTAAATGCATTTGCAGCCTGGATGGTCTCCCATTCCCTTCAACATTCACTCCAAGACGCCCTCAATTTTGGAGCAGAATTCAGCTTAGATGGCAAATTTCTATCACAAATTTAACAGGTTTAAAATGTGCTTTTTTTTCCCCTAGGTGACCAAGACCTGAACCCCTGAGCTGTGGGAGAGTGATAATGGTCAAACCTGGGGGTGTGGAACAAGGTTTTGTGTTTGTTTCCTGCTGCTTTTCTGTCTCAAAGCTCATTTTGCAGATCAACGTATGGAGCTTTCATATCTGTTCCAAAGGTGAAGCATTTTCACAGGGAACATGGAAATGAGGTCTCTGCAATTCCAACCAAATACAATTGACGTTCTCTGAGCTTCATTAAATGTGCTATTTTTACCTCACAAGGTGTTAATGTCCCTCCATGCTCGGTACTGAAGGGGCTGGGACAGGTTTAAAGCAGCAGCTCTTCACATGAAGTTCTGTTCAATTTCTGTGTTATCTTTTCCAGCACCTTATCAGCCTCTCTGGGCTATCTGCCTTCCCCATCCCTCCCCTCGTGGCTGTCAGCAAGCTGGGGGAGGCTAAATGTGAAAATCCTTTTCCATCAAAACATCAGCACAGGTGATGCCAAGCGGGGCTGTGGCCAGATCCCGAGCCAGGAGCACATTCCATGGGCTTCTCCTGGGACACACAACCCAGGAACTGCCAGCCAGGGCTCCAGAGGTCCTGGAGCATGGGGTGTGTCTGTGACCATCCTACATTTTCCATCCAATCTCTGCCAGGAAGTTTGAGCTGGTGGGGGGCTCCCCCCTCCCACCGTTGCCTTCAGTTCAGCCCATGAGCAGCAGATGGTTCTCAAGGAATGCCAGGGTGGTTTGGGGCATAAGGGACCTTAAAGCCCATACAGTGACATCCCTACCATGGCCAGGGACACCTCCCACTGTCCCAGGCTGCTCCAAGCCCTGTCCAGCCTTTCCTTTTCCAGNGGCTCTGAGCTCTCCCTGGAGCCTTCTCCTCTCCAGGTGAGCACCCCCAGCTCTGCCAGCCTGGCTCCAGAGCAGAGGGGCTCCAGCCCTTGGAACATCTCCGTGGCCTCCTCTGGACTGGCTCCAGCAGCTCCACGTCCTCCTGCTGTTGTTCCCCAGGGCTGGGGCAGCTCTGCAGGGGGGGTCTCACCTGAGCAGGGCAGAGGGGCAGAATCTCCTTTCTCACACTCTGGTCAAGGACAGTCTGACGTGGTTGTTCTCTTCTTCCCACCATCACAATGACCCCAGATCTTCCATCCCCATCCCTGGGAATCTCACAGCTCAGGTGCATCCACCCAAGAGTTCCTGAACCCCATGAGCCAGGCTGTCCCCAAGATTCTGACTTGAACCCATTGTGAAGAAATGTCCCTGTGAGCTGCTCACTGTCCCCTCTCCCTCCAGCTGAAGGTGCCACCAGCACCTCGAGCCTGCAAGGTCTCTGCTTCCTCCTGGGGTTAGGCTGGCTGTCCCCAGGAGGGACACGTGCTGGAAGAGGGTGGCCCAGCCAGTACTGGGGTGATGGTCCCGGGGGACAAGAGGCAGCTCTGGGCTCCGGGGTGAGGTTAGCACTGAATCCGCAAAAATCACCGTACCTTGAACAGTGCTCAATACACCTATTGATCAGTCCTCTCGCCTTGATCAGTTTGCTGGTGCTGCTGCCGCAGTGCTGCTTTCGGGGAGGGAGGGAGGGAGGGAGGGAGAGGGAGTGGCACAGGAGGGGGCAGGGAGCCCAGAACATGCCTGTGCCAGAGATGCTCCAACTTCCCAAGGCCAACTTTGCCTTGTCCTGCTGGGCCCGGGGCCTCCCCACCCTCCTGAGGGAGGCAGGCTGAGCTCTGTCCTTGGGCCTTGGCTCAGGGGGTGTTTTCGAGGCAGGAGGGTGAGGGACAGTCCAAAAATCTCCTCTCTCCTGCCCAGCCGCCTTCTTGCCAAAGCCTTCTCAGACACGTAAAACTGGGCATCCCCTCAGTGCCAAGAGCAGAAGCCAAGAGCCAAAGGAGGGAGAGGCAAATGTGGTCTCTGTCCTGGCTGGGAGGCCACTGAGGGCACCCAAAGGAGTGTGGGGGACCCGATCCTGCCGTGTCTCTCTTTAGGAGAGTGGCTGTGTAGGAGCAGAGATGAGGTTGGGGTGTCCCTCACTGTCCAAGGACCTGTGCATTGCCAAGGTGGCCATGAAGGCCAATGGCACCTGGCTCGTATCCAAACCAATGTGGCCAGCAGGGCCAGGGCAGGGGTTGTCCCTCTGTGCAGAGCACTGCTGAGGACAAACCTCGGGTGCTGTGTCCATTACTGACCCTTTACTGCAAGAGAGACATCAAGGGACTGGAGCATGTCCGGGGAGGGAACAGAGCTAGGGAAAGGTCTGGAACACCAGGAGAGTCTGAGGAATCTGGGAAAGAGGCTCAGCCTGGAGCAAAGGAGGCTCAGGGGGGTCCTCCTGGCTCTGCACAACTCCCTGACAAGAGGGGACAGCCAGGGGGGGTCGGGCTCTGTACCTGGGCAACAGGGACAGGAGGAGAGGGAACGGCCTCAAGCTGGGCCAGGGGAGGCTCAGGTTGAACATCAGGAGGAATTTCTTCATGGAAGGGGTGGTCAGGCCTTGGAACTGTCCATGGAGGTGGTGGTGGTGTTCTTATCCTTGGAGGTGTCCAAGGAAGGCCTGGGCGTGGCACTCAGTGCTCTGGGCTGGTGACAAGGCACTGACCACCAGTGGGGATAGGGCACAGCTTGGACTCGCTGATCTCGAAGGTCTTTGCCAAACGAGGTGACTCTGTGATTCTGTGTGACCAGAGGCACTGAGGGAGGTGTGGTGGGATGGAGCAGGGCAGGGCAGGTGGATCCACAGCCTTGACCTGCTTTGGGCTCAGGTCGCCCTTGCACGAGGTGGGTGTGAACACCAGCATGGCTCTGGATGTCTCCATAGCCTGGGCTGGCTGTCTGCACCCTACACTGTCCCCATCATCTAAACACCCTCAGCAGCCTTGGGGACACCTTATGGGAGCAGTCCCATTCCTGCCGGAGGCCTGGGAACACGTGCTGGGCTCAGGAGTGGAGGGAGGCAGGGAGCCAAAACCCCACCCCCAAAGGTCACGGAGTTAATTCCAGCTCATGCCCCCCTCTCACACCTCACTGATTAATAATTGAAGAAAAAGTATTTCTTTTTCAGCTTGACATAAATCAAAAATAAACACAGCATCCATATTCTGCCCCAGGGAGGGAGCAGGAGCATGGGCTGGGAGCTGCCTTGGATGGGGTGGCAGGGGGGCTCTTTGGAAGAGGCTGACATTGGCTTCGAGCTTCTCCCATTGAAATCAGCACTAAAAGGCTCCTTGAGAGGAGACCTGAAAGGGGCCAGTGGAGCTGGGCTGTGAATCTGCTGCCACCAGGAAAACCTGAAGGGTTTTTGGGCATTTCCCAGTGCCCAGGTCCTCCATCCCTTCTGTTCCCAGGTCCTCCATTCTTGCTCATGCCAGGTCCTCCATTTCTCCTGCTCCCAGATCCCTCATCCCTCCTGCTCCCTGGTCTTCCTGCTCTCAGGTCCTCCACCGTTCTTGCTTACAAGTCCTGCATCTCTTCCTGCTCCCAGCCATGGCTCACCTTAGCTACTGGCAGCCTCTGGAGAGACATTTTTGGATTGCTGGAATGGTGTTGGGGGAATTCTCCAGCCTGGCACCCACACAGTCCAGGAAAACCTGGAAAAGGAGGAGGGACAGCAAGGACGTTGTCCTGCCTCTACCAGGGCCATCTGCCTGAGCAGGTCTGGAGCCCCAACCATCCCTCCGTGCCACTGGTTCCTTCTCCCATCTCCCAAGGTCCTCCTCTAGGAGGGTTTGGACGTACTGAGGTTCCTCAGCACTTCAGTTCCTCTTCATCCCGGCTCCCAGGGGTTACCCCATGCTCAGCTGCTTCTCTCCTGCTCTGTCTGCACTGTGTCCCTGCTTCCAGCCCCCCAGGCTGCTCGCAGGAGCTGAATCCCAACACTCTGGACCGCTGGAACATCGATTTGCATTGATGGATATTCAAGGAACGCCCATGGAAGACGCAGGCATCCCTAACCGGACCCAGCTCCTCCATATTCATCTTCCAGCTGTCGCGGGGGTGTACGTGTCGTCTGTAACCTCACATCTGGGCTCTGGGGTGGCGGCAGCGCTCCCGCACACGTTATTATGCAGATCCCCGCTAAGGTGGAGCTTCCTTTTGCCCTCCTGGCAGCTTTTGGAGCCCTTTGTTCGGGAGATGGAGCTGTGCGGGTACAGCCAGGATGGGGTGCGGAGAGACCCGGAGGTGGCAGCGCTGCTGAAGAGCCGGGTGCTGTTACCGACACCCTCGGCACCCTCTCCTCCGGGCTGTGGGGGCACCCACATCCCCTAAAACACCCAGAGAACTCGTCCTGGGAGCTGGGAGGGACCCAGCGGATCCCGGGGACCCGGCTGCTCTGATTTCTGGCAGTCGCCTGCCGTTGCCTCCCCTCTTGGTTAAATAAAGCTTTGGGCTGTGATGAAGCCCATTAAAGTCAGAGGCGAAGGTGTGGGATTGAAATGTAGGACAGCAGCCGCTGCAGAATATGGTTGCATGGGATCAATGGGAAATCGATACCCAGCTCTGCTTTGTGGGTTCCCGCCAGGCCCTGCTGCTGCTGCTGCACTCCCCGGGCGCTTCCCAACTTCCTGCACCCTCTGGAATTGCCCCGAACAGCCCCTCCCTCCCCGGCCGTGCACCCCCGGATAGTCCCTCAAAAGTGGGAAAGGAGGAATTTCGGTATCCAGCTGTTAGTGAAAGGCGACAGGCAAAGGTCTGCAGCTGCGGAGGGCTCTGAGCTTTCCGGGGGCTCGGATGGGGCTGGATCCCTGGGGAATGGGAGGGATGAGGCTGAGCCTCGGCCGCTGCACCTCTCCAGCTGATTGTGGAGGGTGCTGAGGAAGCAGCCACGACCCACTCGGGGTCAGGGCTTGGAGCTGGTGCCATTCCTGATCCCAGGAGAGGGGAGCGTCCATCGGGGAGCGGGGCTGCTCCCGCTGCCGCCGCCGCGGGCAGGGATCGCCACGGGACGGGGAGCAAATCACCAGCCGGGCGTCCCTCAGCTTCCCCCTGCTCCATCTGCTCCTCGGAATGAAACCACAGGTGGTCCCCGGGGCTCATCCACTCCCGAGCTCCCAAGCAGCCAACCTGAGGGAACGTTCCCTCCGCACCCGCCGTGCCCGCGGCCAGCGCGGATCCGAGGGCGGCAGGAGAAGGGAGCGTCCCCCGTGCCCTGGCCACCGTCACCACGGCCCGCGGCCCGGCGGGGGGACGGCGGCACCGAGGGATCTCCCAGGAGTGATGGTTTAACTGGGGCCGGGTGAGCACAGCACTGTTTAACCACGGCCCCGCACTGATGGATTGATCCGAGTCTGGTTACGCCGGGTTTGTGACATCCGCGGGGCTCCCCTCCAGCCTCCGCAGGCGATTCGGACCGGACAGAGCCCTGCACGGCTGGCGGCTGTTCTGGAAGTGCCGAGCTGGGGAAGGAGCTCCCCACAGCTCCCAGTGCTGCTGTGGCACCCAGCGGGGCGCGGTGTGCCCAGCCAGAGCGGAGCTGTCACCCGCCCTGAGCACCAACACCCTGTGACCGCACATCCAGTCCCCTCCGAGGCTCCACCGCGCTGCACCCCTCTCCAAATGGCTCTTTGGGTCTTCTGGGGTGTCACCTCTGCCCCTCCTGCCGGAGAGGGGACGCCCTGGGGAGGACTGGGAACGGGAAGGGATCTGCAAAAGCGCCATTAAACAGTCGGGTTTATCATCCCGGCTCACGTGAACGCGGCGAAACCGTGACATGATCCATCAGGGATGAACATTAATTATGATTGCACCTTGGGATCTTGATTGCCATTGATTTATCGATTCCCCGGCCCTCGCAGCAGTGGCCGCTCCGTAGGAATTGCACAGTGGGGAGGTGGCTGGGCTGGCCCTGCTTGGGATTTGGGGTTGGGGCCTCCAGGGACGCTTAAGAGGAGAGAGGAGATGGTGCTTTTGAGGAGAAGAGAGAAGGAAAAGAGGGATAACCCCGCAGCACCGGCTGCACCGGGTCAGCTCCTCATGGCACAGGCGGGACCGTGGCAGCCAGGGGACCACGCAGCAGCTGGGGACCCTGAGGAGATCCTGGGAGCCGATCCCGGAGCGGGATCCCACTGAGCCACAGGCTCAGAGGAAGCCTCTTTGTGGCAGGGTCTGTCACCCCCCCGGAGCCTCCCTGCTGCTGATCCCATCGAGCGGCGATCGGATCAATGCTGGCCGTACCAAGCCCCGCTCCGGCGGGGAGGAGGGACGGGGCTGCAGCACCTCGGAGGGATTTTTCCACCGTCAGGCTCCTGGAGAAGACTCCTCTGGGCTGCTCAGGCTTGGTACATCCAGCAGTGATTAGCGAGGGTGGGAGAACAAAGCCCGTGGTGCCCCGGTGCGTCCATGCTGGGAGTGCCGGGATTCAGGACCTCACTCCAGCGGTTGTGGCTGCAGGGATGGGGTCCGGCGCCCTCCCCATCTCAGCTTTAGGGGCATCTCCCCCCTAAAGGCGCCTCACCAAACACCCAAACCAGCCGTTCACCGGCTCGAAGCTACTCCAGGCTGGCACTCAGCAGGCTCCAGGCTGCTCCCAAAGCTGGATCAGCCTTGGATAACCGTGGATATAGGCAGGAACAGCAAAGCCGTGAGCAAATGCTCGCTGAGAGCGACCCAGCCGCTGTCCCCTGCCCTCACCAGGTGCCAGGTCACCGACCCCTTCCAGCAAACCCAGCGATGCCCAGGGAGTGTCAGGGACAGAGCTGAGCCAAGCCCACCGCTGCTGGGAGCAGCCAGGCAGCACAAGATGTGAGAAAATAAATTATTTCAAACAAACTGGCAGTAATAGGATATTGATAACCAGACCAGGGCAGTACTGATAGGAAACAACCTGGGAAAAACCTTCCTGGTGAATCTCCAGGGAAAACGTTTTGCAAAGGTTAAAAAAAAAAAGAAAAAAGAAAAAAAAGAAAAAAAGAAAAAGAACCCCCCCCAAAAAAAGCCCTGCTGTACAATTAATTCCTTCTGACGGTGATTTCTCTGGCTGCCATTTAAGGCGGACACTCGGGAAGTGCTGGGATATCGATGGAGAGGAGGAGGAGATGGCAGGACCTCCATCCCCCTGCCCCTCTGCACAGGCTGTAAGTGCAGGGCCCGTGATTTATTTAGTATCCATGAATACTGAGTGAAATCAGAATAATGGGGCACTTAGCCAAGTTACTGAGAAATCACTATTGTGATGCAATTTACTTCAATTAATTAAGCCTTTTTTGTTACCATTATTCCTTGTTTTACATTTTGTTTTAAATTTCAAACGATTGGGTGCATTGTGGTGGGAAGCTGATAGCGCTGGTTGGAGCCGTGCAGTCAGAGCCATAAATACCCGGGGCTGATGGCCCAGCCCCTCCCAGCCCCCGGCCCTGCTGCCCTCCCCAAAACTCAGCAAAGACCACGGAGCTCTGACTGCAGCTCCACTGCAGCACCCAGTTGGGTGCTCAGGTGCATTTAATGTGGTTTTAATGCAGCTTCTGAGGATGCTCCAAATTGGACCTGCGAAGGAAAAGCCTGAGCTTTGAATGCAATGAGTGAAAGGGAGGTTTTTGTCTCACTGTGTGAAAAAGGAAATCACAGACTCTCAGAATCACAGCACTGGGATGGAAGGGACATGAAAACTCATCCGGTTCCACCCCTGCCATGGCAGGGACACCTTCCACCATCCCAGGCTGCTCCAAGCCCCAATGTCCAACCTGGCCTGGGACACTGCCAGGGATCCAGGGGCAGCCACAGCTGCTCTGGGCACCCTGTGCCAGGGCCTGCCCACCCTCCCAGGGAACAATTCCTGCCCAATATCCCACCCAGCCCTGCCCTCTGGCAGTGTGGAACCTTTGCCAGATACAGGCCCAGCCCTTGCAGCACAGAGGGAGGGATGCATCCCTCTCCTGTGGCTGCAGAAGGAGCTTTCCCCAGGGCACGAAGGGAAGTTTCACCAGGTGCCCTTGGTGTTTCTGTGCTGATCCTCTCCAGGAGACCTTGGCCAATGCCAGAGCTCAGGGAGTAGAACCACTGAGCAAAGCAGCCACCACCAGGCACTGTAGAGTGGTTCACATCTCCCCAGGCCATTCCCAAAGACAATAACCTGCACCAGGTGGGACCTGGGACCACCTCCCGAACACAGCTCATGCCAGGAGAGCACACCCACATCCCGTGGGGCACCAGGAGCTTCCCACTCCTGTCAGGGGCTGAGGAGGTGAAGCTCCAGCTGCTTCTGTTGTGCAGAGAATACCTAGGTTTCTGTTTTCCCCAACTGGTGTGTCTGGGGCTGGATCATAGCCCCAGGGACATGGCTCTGGTGGCAGGACCTGAGCCCTGAGCAGCTGGAAGACTCCCCTGCTCAGCCCTGGGTGCTGTGGGCTCCTCCTCAGGGTGAAGGATTTAATGTCCAACTCCACCAGGGCCTCCCCAGGACCCTGCACCCTCCTGCCTTCCCTGGATTTGTGGTCAGGACGAGCCCCTCCGGCACATAATGATTGCCCCAAGGGAACTGAGCAGAGTTCAGCCACAGGGCACCCAGATTAGGTGGATACCAGCCCCACAGGGACCTCAGGCGGACCTGTCAGGGCTGGGTTAGTGATGGGATTTGATGCTCTTGGAAGCCCTTTTCACCCTTCATGATGGTGCCACTCTGTGATTCTATCCTGGTCCTCCCACACCTCCAGCTCAGCAGCCCTGGGACCTGCTCAGCATCCCAACCCCTGCATCCCTGCCCCTCTCCCTGCATGTCCGGCCTCCAGCACCACGCAGAGCCAAGGGATGCAGGGAGGCCCTGGCAAACAGAATGGGCTCTTTGGCCCTGTCAGAAGTTCTCCTTGCAGCCCTCCAGGTGATGCCATTTACCTCCAGTGGTTCCACCCCCCGTGTCACTGTTCCAGCTCCTGTGCTGACACATGAGAGGCTTCTGTGTGGGGCTGGTGTTACCTCTTTAATGGAGGGGAGAGAAAATATTGGTGCCTTGGACCCCCTGGGAATAAATTCATACTGTGGGATTGATTCGATTTTTTTCCTCCTTTTGCCTGATTCCTGGAGCCTCCTGGGTAACAAAGATTAAGCTTCAAGCCCTTCTGATATTACTTTGAAATGCAGAAACCTTCAGAAAAAGAGACTAAATCTTCCCTCGTCCTGGAAAATGGCAAACATCTTTGGGGATGGGCAAGTGCTCTGCTGTTTGCTCCTTCTCCCACCCCTGGAGTAACAGAGCCCCACACCTCACAAACACCCAGAGGGGCACCACACACTCCTGCACCTGCCCAGAGCTCCCTTTGGCTCCCTCACACTGTTCAGGGTTCACAGACCCACTCCTGTAACTGGTGCTGGGCTGCAGCCAGGAGCACGGGCAGCAGCCACCTTAATATCAGATCAATTAATTATCAGCCCTGTTATGATGAAGCTGCTGAAATGTGGGCTGGGAGAACTCAGGAGTGCAAGCACAGAGCTCTCATTTCCCCAGTCCCATAATCACTGGAGACAGCCCAGGCCTGTGATCCCGGTTACACCGGGATAAACCTGGAGCAGCTCCAGATGTTTAATTGGTGTCACTTGGGAATCACCAGGGACAGCAGTATCCAGCCCTTTGGATGGGATTCTGGTCCTGCTTGTGGCAGCAGCAGCAGCTCGTCAGCTGGGGCACAGCAGGGGCTGGAGGCTTCGCTGTGCATGGAGATGGAAGCAGAAATTTAGGGCATTTAAGGGAACTGAGGAGAGAACAGGTAAAGCTGAGGCATGGGGAGCAGGAGATGGAGAGTCCTGAGCCTGGGGGGCTCCTCACTGCAGGGAGGGGAATGCTGGAGAAGGGAAAGGGGGTGGAGATACTG
>VYXF01005286.1:401113-412659 GCA_013397295.1 Polioptila caerulea | reverse complement strand
TACTGTGTGCTGTTCTGGGCCCCCCACTTTAAAAAGAGTGTGTAGATCCTTAAATACCTCCAGAGGAGGGTAAAAATGCTGGTGAAAGGGCTGGAGTGAATGTCTTATGAGAACCTATGAGGGAGATACTGAGGTCCTCTCCCTGGCATCCAGAGGAGAGAGGATATACGGAATATATGGAATATTGGAATATGGAATTGGATATATGGAATGGTAACCCAATGCTGTCCCGGGAGAGCTTTAGACTGAACATTAAGAAGCATTTTTTTTACCAGGAGGGTGGTTGGACACTGGAACAGGCATCCTAGACAGATGACCAATGCCCTTGACAACATACTTTAATTTTTGGTCAGTCCCGAAGTGGTCAGGCAGTTGGCCTAGTTGACCATAGAAGATCTCTACCAAACAAAATATTCTATTCTATTCTATTCTATTCTATTCTATTCTATTCTATTCTATTCTATTCTATGCTATGCTATGCTATGCTATGCTATGCTATGCTATGCTATGCTATGCTATGCTACACTATGCTATGCTATGCTATGCTACGCTATGCTGTTCGATTCTATTCCATGTGTGAGGTGAGGATCAGCTCTGTGTTTAATTATTACCTGACACAATAGGGCCTTCATTCATGGATGGAAAACCTAGGAGCCAATACAAATAAATAAATCATGGTTCTATGCTTTCACGTCCATGTAAAGACAAAGGAAAATCAAGTCGAATCTCTCTCTGTTTCAATGTCGTATTTCATAACCTTCAAAAATTCCTTTCAGGTCTTTGCATTTTTTATAAACTAATGTACATCATGAGTCATTCCAATTGCTGCCTTATAATGATGTTATAAAGGTTCTTTCGTTAAAGCTTTAAAATAGCGCATCCATTCCATATACACACACATGTGTAATATCTATAATTTATACAGAAGAGTATGAGTGACACAGGGTCATAATATACCTTGATGAAGACTTTGGCAAAATTGGAAGTTAAATCCTGTATTCCTATTCTGAGAAACAATTTTATGGCCATTAAAAACATTTTAACTTTAATGAGACAGTGAATAAGTTTTAATACTTTGAAAGTTCTTTAATGTAGTTCTGAGATCTAAAAAATTATATAAGTGAATCCCAGTCAAAACTTAAAAAGTAATCTTGATGGAACTATTCAGCTTAAAAATATTAAAAATAAAGTACTTTGCCTGAAAATTACAAAATACAGAGTTGTGTTTTATTTCTGTGGATAATGGTCTTACTCAGTACTTTATTTTACATATGCTATACTGGCTAATTAATTAAGTGGGACATATTTGAAAAACACCCATAGAATAATATATGTTATAGGTAGATGTATGCAGAGGTCATAGTAGAGCATAAAATTTTCATTAAGATTCATTTTGAGAAAATTATATTCCTTGTAAATCAAAAGTCACAACTGAATTTTATCTTTTTTGAAGTGTGTGAACGAAACACTCTACCACATAAAACTTCTATATATTGTCTTAGGATTTTTTTGTCAGAATGTGTTTCTGGAATTCTTTTAAAACTTTTTAAATCATTTCTATTTAGACTTTTATACACACATCCTTTCAATTGGATAGTTTTACTATAATGAATCTAAGCTGGCAGGTCTTGGAGACAGAGTAAATTATTAAATATCAAAACCTCAGAAAGAACAAAAAAAAAAAACCTCTGGTGACAATAAAATATGCATCCTAGAATGTTCTATCCCTTTCTCCCACTTTCCATTTATTTGCATTGGTTTTGGAATGCCAGACCATATGCAAAATGCTCTCTTTTTGGAGGTCCAGTATTCAACACTGCACTGAAGAGATTGTGTCTAGAAAAAAAAAGACAGAAAAAAATTGTTGTGGCTGCTGTCTGCAAAAATACAGAATATTAGTGAGATTTGCACACTGGAAATTGTGTTTGAGTAGATTAGGAAAAGACTTTTAGTTAGTGCAATGAAAAACAGGTGCTGAAACAGAAGAAAAGTTTACATCATTGCTTGATCCCATTAGGAAGATAAATGAGGAACATCAAGTTGCTGTAAACACTATGAAGTCTCTTTTTTTCCTTCTTTTTTTCAAATAATTTCAGATATAATATTAAATGCTTAGACTCTTCCAGAGAAGCAATATCATGGAAGACATGAAGTTAGTTTTCACAGCTGTTTTTGAGTTATATAAGTAGAAAAGTTTTGACAAAACACTTTATAGTATGTTTTAAACACATATATAGGAACAAATAGGATATGCTTTTAGGTTTTAAATCCCTGATCATTTTAAGATGTCATGCAGTCTAAGATTTAAGAAGTCGATAAAGAGGGGAAAATTCTTCTAGGAACTTAAAATACTGAAACTCTTTTGAAATTAGATTAATTCACAACTTAATTCAGTGTGTGCTTTAGTGCCGGTGTGTAACAGTGGATAAATTATGGAAGTTTATAATTATTTTCTTCTTCTGTAGTGTGGTTTTGTTTATGAAAGTCTATTGTAAAGTTGTAAAAGAAAATGCAGAAGGGACAAATAGCAGGAGACAGAAAATTGACTACTTCACTTAGATATTAAAATGAATTGCAGTCAGAAGGATTTCTAAGCACCAGAATAAAGTGAGTGACAGATTTTTGATATGCTAAAATTCACCTGTATGCCTTTCATATCATATCATTGCATCTTAGCCAGACACACATTAAGAAGCATAGTCACTCGGTTGAAAATGGAATGTGTTTATTTGACAGCTTAAAAGGCACATGGATCCTAGAAGCCTTTCAGTTTAGCCTGAATCTGGTGATATTTAATCTCAAACATAAGTCAGAGGCCAACATCTGATCACTTTAATATCAACAAATACAGGTACAATTTGCACGCCTATTGAGATATGTACGCACAATATTGAGATATTGACACCGAATCTGTTTTCTACTAGAGGCTTTACATGTTAAGAAAATACTCTCAATTATGAGTTAAATTTTGTTTCTCTAATGCCATAGAATGAAAAAAGTTTAATAGGAGTTCTGGAGATTTTTTTTTTTTGTTCAATAACCCCTCTTGCTCTCTGCACTATAGCAAGTTGACCAGCATTGTCAGTTGGGTTTTGAATATCCTCAAGTACAGACACTCCAAAAACTTCTACTCATCTTGTTCCAGTGTTTAACCATCATAACATTAAAATTAAAAACAAAAAACAAAAAACAAAAAAACACTAAAAAGCTTCTTCTTATGTTTAAATGCAATTTCTTGTATTTCATTTTTTTCCCATTCCTTTTTGACCAGTCACTGGGCACTCCTGAGAAGTGTGACTCTGTGGTCTCTACTCTCTCTCTCAAACATTTATACACAATGATAAGGTCTTCCTGAATTTTCTCTTCTACAGAATGAACAGCACTCTCACTGTGTCCTCATGTGTCAGATGCCTCAGTCCCTGAATTATTTTTGCAACCTTGCACTGGACCAGCTCCAGTACATCCAATTGTCTTATTGGGAAGCTCAGCACTGGAAACAGCGCTCCAAGTGTGTCAGCAGCGCTGAGCAGTGGGGAAGGATCACTTCCCTCTGCTTGCTGGCACTGTTCTTCCTAATGCAGCCCATGTTGTTATTGTCCTTCTTTGCTGCAAAGTCACATTGCTGGCTCATGTTCAACTCAACGTCCAGCAGGGTTCCAAGTGCTTCTCTGGAAAGGTGATTTCTGGATGGATGATACTTGTCCCCCCACCTCTGTGACTCTATGCTCCCCATACGCAGCAGTTTGAACTTCTGTTTCTTTAACTTCTTGATATTCCTGTTGGCCCATTTCTTCACCCTGCAGAGGTCCCTCTGAATGATGGTGCACCCATCTGGTTTATCACACTTCCCTCCAGTTTTGTATCACCTTGCTGAGGATACACTGGGTCCCATGACCTAGATCATAAGGGAAGTTGATAAGTAAATCAGCCTTGCTATCATTCCCTGGGGATTGCTGGTAATGACTTCATACTACTGATCATAACCCTCTGGCAGCACCGGTTCTGTCAGCTTCATTGCACATAAATGTTCTTTCCCATGATCTGAAATCCGTCAGTTTATTAATGAGGATGATACAGGGAAACGTTTTTAAAAGCTGAACTACAGTCAATATAATCAACACCCACTGCTCCTCATGCATCCACCAAACCAGTCATTTACAAGGCTATCAGGTTCTTTACCACTCTTTTAAATGAGTTTTTTCCATAAATTATTGCGGCTTTTCTACTGAGATGCACAGACATTGCCAGATCTTTGCTTAATAATATGAACAGATATTTAAAATGCTTAAAGATAGCATACATATTAGAGTAGACTTGTGAATCTGAGAAAAATAATACCTGAGAGGATGCTTGAAATGGGGGCTTGGGAGAAACTAGGAAGCAGTTTATGCAAAACAGATTTCCCATGGTGTTATAGATCAAAGAAAAACAGTTTGTGGGATAGTTCTGGAAAGGAGAGTGTGAACAGTCCTTGGGCACCATCTGTTATTGGTAGGAAGCAGTAATAAGTTATTAGGCCAGAAAGATGGAAACGATTACCTGAAATATCAACCCAAATCAGAAAGATATGCTTTGTCAAAGAAAAGACATATTCTATAATGAGTTGCCATCAATTAAAAAAAAAATAAAATAAAACCAACCAGAATCCAAAACAAAACCTAAACCAAAATCAAGCAAACAGAAAAAGGATCTATACCTTATGTAAGGGATTAGAGTTTGATGCACGATCACTGCTTCTTATTAAACTATGATCTCAAAGGATGGAATCAGATTACTATTAATTCTCTCTTTAACATGGCGTGGAAAATATCCACAGGTTGCTGGATTATTCTGGCAAAGTTGGTGAAAGTTTGACATCTGATTTGGATTTTTTTTTTTTTTTTTTGCTTCAGCATATATATATAAATATATATAGTCTTAGTTAGCAAGGGCAGTTTATGATTTTTTTTGGAAATTGTTTCCTTGAAGTTTTCTCTGATAATGAAGATATTTGCAATGCAAGTTATTTGCATCATGGTAATAACAATAAGGAGTAGTAAAGTAATAAAAATATAATGGCCAAATAAAATGGTGTAAATAGAGGTAAAGTTATCTATTAAAAGTTCATAAAAGTAACAAAAAATAAATAATATATGATAGTAATTACAATCTCAGGGCATACAGATCAAGTTAACAATAATAACTATACCCATAATTGTAAATGCTTCTTCTGATTCTTATCATATTGCTGTATTTGGTAGACAGTTTTGCCATAAATTCTGCCTAGCAGTATAAATGCATGTATAATACATGTACCACATGTTAAATCTTACAAAACATATCCAAAATGTATTTATAGAAATAAAGTAAAATAAACAAGGGAAACTCCATAAATATTAAGTAACTTTCATCTTTCATAGTTTCATCAATAGAAAGATCTAAACACATAACCTGCCTAATGAATTCCTAGTTAATCATTATGTCATGTTTGATTATCAATAAGGTCTGAAGCTTGAGAAGTTTTCTACCTGAAGTGCAAGGGAATTATAAAGAATATGATCTAACACAATATAGGGAGATAAAACAAATTGATGTCTTGGAGAAATGAATAGAAATGCAGACAGCTGTCAAAGAGCAGTTGGGAAGATGACAATTGTGCCTTAGTGGTTGAAAGTTGCTTCTTCTGGATAGCATCTGGATGGACCAACATAAAAAAGTACTGAATTCTAGGAATTGTCATGGCAGCTGGGAAGAGGAATTGGCAAACATCAAAAAAAGCTTTGAAAGAGAAACTTTGGGAAAAAAATTGAGTTTTATAACATTTCTTCAGGATGTGACTGAACTGAAGCAAGTGTGTAAAGTTGGGCCTTATTCTTAGAGCAGACTCATGATCTTACATTGAGCATTGTGCAGACACAAGTAACAATTTTCTAATCCTCTGTAAACTTCAGGAGGAGGAAACATAGGACATACTCCTTGTCTACAATAACCACCTCCTTCTCTATGTCCTTGTAACACAGAGACAAGAAGATAAAGAGGAAAACATGGCAAGATGGAAATCCAGATAACAAAACTGATAATCATTGCTGATTTCTTCAAAGTCTTCATGTTTGGGTTTTTTTTGTTGTTGCTTTTTAAAAAAATTCATAGTGCTTTTAGGGTGTTCATTAAACTTTTTTTTTTCTTTTTTATTTAGAACTATGGTTTTATTTTTGCTTTGGTTTGCAAATCATTGTGATTTTTATATGCCCATTCCAGTTAGCTACTCTTTTTAAATGGCTTACTTTATTGAACTTTCCTGTTTTTTAAAGGTCTTACTTTTATCCACTAACATTTAGAGAAAGGGAAAGCTAAATTATTTAGTTGAAACACAATAGTAAGTGAAGCACTTCACCAATCCTACCCAAGTGATGCCCAATTAGTCAAAAGTATTTTACATTAAAAGACACAATAAAAGTCATTACCCATGGCAGCAGATGAATCAATATGGTACCCATATATTCAGTTCATTCCTCTCAATCCATAAAACTAGTCAGGGACAGAATGACACTTACTTCACTCAAGAGGTGTACTGAATGTTTAGAGCAAGTAATTTGAAACAACTAGAGTGTCCAAGCAATTATTCTTCAGGACTGTCATGTGTGACATGAAGGTAACAGTACTTGGCATGCCTTTTCCTTCATCTTTCTTCATCAGTGGTGTTCTCTGCTTGAGGGTTGAGCTCACTTTCTGCAGCCTTTTCTAGCTTCATAACTGGGTCACAAGAGTAACGCTTTTCATACATTAGCTTTCAAGCTATTTGGAAAGTAAAATTTTTGTCATCTTCTGTTTTCCAGATGCTCATTTTCAATCAAAGCAAGCAAAATGAAGGGTTTATAGCTCTTTAAACTGCAGGAAGATATTTTCACAGAAACAATGCCTGCTGCCAAGAAAACTGGGGAATTAAGGGACATCTGATGTCTTTGGTTCTGCCTTTTCAGTGTTTCCCATTAAAATTACCTAGCTCTCCTGCTGAATGCAGAAGAAATAAGAAGAAACAAAGTCATGTATCATTTTAGTTCTTCTGATTTATACAGAGGAATCTATTTTGTTTAGAATGTAGGTATAAAATAGAGTTCAGAGTGAAAATCTTGGATTTAGGTTGAAGCAGGGAGCCAAAAGTGTACTAATTCCAATGGCCAGCATCTTCACCAGTATGACAGGCACTGAATCAAAGAATCACAGAATAAGCTGAGTTGGAAGGGACTCACAAGGATCATGGAGTCCAACTTCCAGCCCTGCACAGGACTATCCCGAAGAGTCACACCATGTGCCTGAGAGCATTGTCCAGATGCTTGAACTCTGCCAGGCTGGTGCTGTAACCACTTCCCTGTGGAGCCTATTCCAGTGCTCAGTCACCCTCTGGGTGAAGAACCTTTTCCCAAAATCCAAACTAAGCCTCCTCTGACACAACTTCATGCCGTTGCCTAGAGTCCTGTCACTGGTAACTACAGAGAAGAGTTCAGTGCCTGTTCCTCCTCTTCCACTCACAAGGAAGTTGTAACTGCAATAAGGTCTCCCCTCAGTCTCCTCTTCTCCAGGTTGAACAAAATATCTGATTCATGTAACATCCATGTAATCCATAAAGTAGTGCCATATGAACTGGGGACCTGAGGTTTGCTGCTGCTGTTCTTACTTGTTGAGAGCTGGTACTGAGGGATGCCAGAAAGAAGCTTGCATAAGTAAAGTTCACAGTTTTCCTATGTTAAAGGGAATCTGCATATTTTTTCTTGTGCCCCACTCCTCTCTCCACTCTTTGCTATGCAATCTCTGCCAATAGACACTGAAATTTGGAGTGCATCTGAGGGAAGTCTATCCCTCCTGGGCAGTCAGCTCACAGGAAGCTGTGGTCAGAGTAGGATATCTGTGGCAGGAGAGATCGCTCAGCAACATTACTAGAGGAAAACTCAAATGGTAACTGAGAAGAAACTCATGAAATTGGGTTGTACTTGTTGCTGGGACTACTGGAAATAGCAAAAGCAACGTTTCTGTCTGATTCTTTGGAGTCATCAGGAGATAAGTGATTATCAGCATGTTAAAAGTTAAGAGCCATTCAGCATAGAAATTCCCAGCAGGAATTACTTTCCTCTTCTCCTCTTCTCTGTGCCATTGTAATGTGGCAGGTTGTCTAGCTCTCGATTATTGCCTGGCCACAATGCCTGGGCGCACAGAAAATAGATAAAACAAGATGAAGCATTGCCTTCAGTGAAAACTTTACTTGAAGGAGACCAATCATTATTAGTCTGCATGCAGGGTTCTTGCTTTATTGTCTTAACAGAAGTATCTCTTAAATTAACTTTTAAACAACAACATAGGTGTATAATTCTCAGGTCTTAAATAGGAGTATCTACTACTCTCATCAGTGGTTGTGATATCATTATAGGGGAAGGCATTACCAAGCACCTAGGTAATTTAGGAACATACATTCTTTCTTTGCTCAATTTCATCTAAATATTTTTGAAAACTACATTCAGTTAGGCTACAGGCAATATTGGCTAGAAATGATAAAGAAAAAAAGGCCAACTAAAACTCAAAAATAGGCTAATATTAAAAAAATGAAGTAGCAAGCTTTTAAAAATCTTTGATTAAGAGACTGTATAACTACTTCTTTGCAGGAGTTAATATACATACCTAAAGATACTAAGGAACTAAGGAATTGCCACTCATTTACTGAGGATAGATTAAAATTGCAAATGTTACTGTGCCAAATGGCCTATTTAATAATTTACCTTCCTTGTTTCACAGTGAAAAAGAGACATTTTCTGAGAAGATAAAGGGTGATAAAAAGGTTTCTTTGTACAGAGTGGTCAATATAGAGGAAATCAGTATCTCTGAGAAAATAGGTATTTCATTATTTATCTACATCTAGTTTTTGACAATGTGACGTCATATGCTTTCATATCTGTTCATTTTTTTTAAAAAGATAAGTATATGACCTTTAAATCTCCAAAATCTTTGAGTGAGGACAATTATGAATGCAGTATGAAAGACTAGGTTATATTTACCATATTTCTAAAAGGACAAATTGCTCAAAGAGGTTTATGCTATTTTTGCTCTAATTTTTTAATTTTACTGAAATATATTTATACCAACAAATTGGATTAATATGTTTTATTTTGCTTTCTAACTTGTGGGCCAAAATAGTACTACATTCATATTAATAAATTGTTTACCTTTCCATTAGCACTGGGTAGCTTTTTTTAGCAAAATTCTTCTTTGAAACAAAGAGAAATACACATCAGTGGCCTCAGAACAGAAGTAACTATTAACCACATATTTGACATACTGTGTAATAACAGTGGTGTCTTTCAATGGGGATATTTCAGAAAGCTGTAGGCTACTTCACCCCTCCTGCATACTAAGCATATATTCATGAGGACTTAGGGCAAAGAAAGTAGTGCTCTTTAAATTCATCCCCTACCTTTCTTCTTGGTGATTCTCCCTGAGTATTTCTCTATGAAGACTCAAATCCTCTTTGCTGTGGAGTCCCACAGCAGGTTTGTGTCAACTTCAAGTTAAGTTACATGACTAATATTGAAGACAGTTAATTTGATAGAAGGAGATAGGTGTAATTTGAACTTGTAATAGAAATATTATTGATGAGAATTTAAGTTCTGCCTCAAAAACCCTAGTCATATTAATTTTCAGTAAATATTGTCTCTACTTAACTAATGAATTCTACTGATTTAACATCTTGAAAAAGAGAATGTTGAGAAGGCAGAGGACAGATTCTAGAGCATGAGAAGTAAAGATATAAAAGCAGATTCTGAGTGAATTAAAATGAAATGTATCATCTTAGAGAAATTTTTAATAACCCTGCAGATTCCTGTTTCTTTATCTCACTTGTCTTGAACTCATGTAATTTATTGGTTGTTTAAACTTTGGCTGGAAATAAATCACTGCATTAGAACAAACCCTAGACCTGGATCTGTTCAGGATTTGCATTATGGAGTGTGTTGATATATGTGTACATGCATATATACACATATATAATGATCTACAGATGCTTAGCTTAATTTTTAGTTTGGTTTTAGCATCTCCTTATATATCAGTGAGAGCATAGGAACATGAAGTGTTGCAGAGGAGGAAAGTACCACAGATTCCCTTTAATGTCTGTCTTCTCTATGACTAAAAACATTTCTGCCATGTATAAAACTGTGTCATTTATTCTTTGTGTTCCTCATATTGGCTACTTGTAACACTAAAATTCCAAGACACTGTGGTAATGCAGTAAGAAATGTTGGGATGTCAAGATTGTTCTTTTTAATTTATCGAAATATTTGTAAGTCTGGCACTGATTTAAGTATGTGCAATCCTCATAGGTAGCAGGACACTATGTACTGCAGGTTTATTCCCATGGGTAGTACACTGACTTTTCATAATAAACAAATTATTGATAGAATCATAATTCTCAAGAGATTTGTTCTTTTTGTTTGCTGTTATATTTTAAAATTACAGTATTTTGTCTTCTTAAATTGGCACTATAATGGGCCTGTTAGCACTACTTTCATACAATTGTACAGTATCCTGAGTTACTTATCAGTGAAAAAAATGACTACTAAGGCACAGACAGATGAGTTCTCTGAGTTAAAGCTTTACTCTTACACTAATTCAAATAGTTTTATTTCCACTAGGTGGAGCATTGTTATCGCACCAGAATTTTTTTACATTAGAAAGATTTTTTTGAAGTCATGGAAGAGAAAAAAAGACATTGAGCTGGAGAATTTGAATCCAGATCTAGGTAAGTTTCTGTCAAGTGTGTGACAGATAAAGTATGCAAACATCTGTATTCCAATCCAGTTTGATTTGTCTGCCTCCTTAGCTTGTGAATTCTTTCTCTCTAGTTTATCATTATCCTTTCATGCTTTGACTGAAAAACTGAATTATTTAAGGTAAAAGACATGAATTTCTTTGACAATCTCAAAGAGGAAGTAGAGGGACAGGTATCATTTTTTTGCTCTCACGACCAGTGACAGGACTCAATGGAATGGCATGAAACTGAGTTGGGAGAGGTTTAGGTTAGGTGTCAAGAAAATGTGTTTCACCAAGAGCGATGGAACAGGCTGCCCAGGGAAGCGGTCACAGCCCCAAGTCTGCCAGATTTCAAGAAAAATTTGGACAAAACTCTCCGGCACTTGGTGTGATCTTTGGGGTGTCTGTGCAGGGCCAAGAGTTGGATTAGACAAACCTATGGGTCCTTTCCAGTTTAACACATTCTATCATTTTATGATTTCTATTTAAAAAAATTAAAATTTAAAAAAATAATAAAAATCAAGGTGTTTTCTATGGTGCAGATTTCTGTGCCTAAAGGATAGATTGGCAAATTATGAAATTATCATGTTTTAGGAGATTATATTTAGTGATTATTTTAGTAAAAACATAATGAATTGTATACCATTTGGGGTCTAACAAACTCCAAAGTGAGGAAATTCAAAGACAAAAATTTACTGCTAAGAGGTGCCTTTTTTGAAACTGGGGGGGGAAAAAGTACCTTATAGAAGAGTAGCCTGACTGATGCTTCTCAGACC
>VYXF01005286.1:153511-401093 GCA_013397295.1 Polioptila caerulea | reverse complement strand
TTTACTGATAAGAGGTGCCTTTTTTGAAACTGGGGGCGGGGGGAAAGTGCCTTATAGAAGAGTAGCCTGACTGATGCTTCTCAGACCAAAATATGGGTATTCAGAGACTTAACGCTTTATCTAGAGACTTATCACTTTAACCTCACTCAGAAGCACAAAAGTGCTAAGAAAATTGCAACAAATGGATGACAGAACACCAATGCTATATTCAATTATAGCAAGAATTGTGTATCCATGTACTCAGGGTTATCACTGTCCTCTTATGTTTTCAACACTACTCTTAGCTGAAACTCTACAAATAAAAGTGGTAGATCATCTTTTTCTGATGTCTGATGAAGCTTCATATTCCCCAGAAAGGCTTGTTTAGGCTTGTACTTTTTCCTGCTTTTGCTTAATTGGTGGCTTTTTTCTTAATTTTTAGCATAATATACAAGAGGTAAAACACTTTGTAGATATGTAGAATTCTTTAGGTGCATCCAACCTAGTGCTTTGTCCCACAGGAAGGTACAAAAGGGTCTCCAGTACTGTAGTTGTGTCAATAGAGAATTTAAAAAGCGATGAACCTGGCTACAGAGTACAGTGTCAGTTTCCAATAGTTTCAATCAGAAACAGCTCCTGTGGCAGAGGAGCAGTCTAGAGCAGCCATTTTGCGTTGTGTTTGTGTCTGAGCCGTTCTGCATGCTGCAGCTGGTGACAGGTAGGCTGTTACAGCTGGATCAGGCTGTGTCTGCCCTGCAAAGGGGGTAACAGGTGTCTGCTTGTTAATACTGCTCACATATACATCTAAGCATCTACACTGCACTAACAAATCAGTGAGAAAATATACACAAATTAGCTTAAAGACAGTTAGTTCATTTATCAATGGCAGTATAGACCTCAGCCTTGTTTAGCTGTCCAAGAATGAATGCAGTGTCACTGGGGTGCATCTGAAGGCCTGTGCTGATAAAGATTGAAGGCTCTTATTCTTTGACCTTGTGGCTTTCTGACTCCATCTGAAGGCATAATTTACTCTGATGTCCATTAGAGAATAGTTTGTCATGTTTATGAAGTTCTAGATGTTTGATGTAGGTTCCATTTTTAAAACTGAGTATCTTTTTGAAATTAGCTGTGTATGACTCTTCTTAGGGTAAAAGAATAGTAAGGGAATAGTGAACATTAACAGACTAAGATGTATTGATTTGCAAACTCAAGCAATACAATGTAATAATTACATTTCTCTTGCACATTCTTGTGTTGGTGGAAATGTTTCAAATATATCTTAGAACAAACAGGCAACTTTCGCCTGCATTATGACTCTATTCATAACATAGATCCACTCAAGATTGTCAGCATTCTAAATATAACTTCTTTAAAGACAGCTATACATTGTCATCAAATGGTTGACACAGTAGTAGGTACCAGATTAAAAGTCTTTTTCAAGCTTCATGTATTTTCCGGGATGCTAATTTCTACAATTTACCTGACAACCTAGCATAAAAGAGGGCTATTGAAAAGAAGAGCACAATTTTCAAATGGTTTCTTTAGTTATGGTTTTGTAGCTCACCTAAATTGCAGGAAAATATCCATTATATATTTTGTAAGTAGTAGCTGAAAAAAAAACCCCAAACTAGATATAGATTGAATTTAAAATTAATGTTTTACCAGATGAAAGAAGCCCAATGGGAAAAAGCTTTTCTGCAGCCATCCACAAAATAAAAAGGTTAAGAATACACAGCACTCCAGAAACTTGTTTAGTCCCCTAGCTTTCAAATCAATCATGCTATCAAATCAATAATATAATTTTTCTTTTTGTGAGACCTAATGAATAACACATAGTAGGTTAAGGAAAACACTCCTATTTCTGTGGCCAGTGGGATGCTGTATGCATAGTGTTTTGCTTGTTATCTAATGATAATTGAGAGCTATTTTTTTTTTTAGTGACATTGAATACAATTAAATCAATAAAATGTTTACGGGCATTGTTAAAAGATTGAAGGACCTTCCACCTATTGAAAAATAACTGACAAATTAAAAGTTAACTGTGAAAGACAATAACAAAATACACTGCCATTAATTTTTCTCAGAATCATTTGTAAATGTGTCCTAAAAGTGCAAAATCTGTGTGATCTCTCTGTTACCAGGACAAGTTATATGTTTATTAATATCATAATAGAAAAACCATAAAAAACTCATGTCAATATATAGTCTAAAAGAGTTAGGTCAAAATATTTTTTTTACATAGAATGACTAGTCAACTCCAAATTTTACTATGAGGTTGAAGGATCAGGTAGGGCTGCTGAAAAATGTTAAATGCTGTAGTTTAGGGGGAATATTAGTCCTTCTTGGCTTTAAAATATGACTTTATAAGCTGTCTTTGGTGTGACTGAATGTTGTATATGGGGCAATCACTCTCGGTAGTAGTGGTTTTTTACTATCCTGGGCTCTAAGGGTACTCTACTTCATCCCAGCTCCATGCTGGAAGGAAGAATTGACTTATATGTCCAGCTTCTCTCATGTAGACATGAACTAGGAAAAAATGCAAGAACAGGAGAATTGTGTTCCTCCAGTAGATCTTCTCTTGGATACAACAAGAATATTAGTATTTCAGGACACCCTAGAGTCTGGGGACTAAGTCATCATTATCATTTTCCTTTTCCTTCATCCCTAGTTTACAAAAATTTATTAACAGCTTATATTTCTGTTTTTAATGAAAAAAATCCAAAAGTTACTCAGTCAAAGCTATCCCCTATTTTTTAAATTTTGGGTATTTAAATTCAGAATTTTCATTCTTAAATCCTATAAATTTCTATTACCCCCTTTAGCTTTATCTTGATCAGGTCTGTTATCAGCTTTTAATTGATGATACTTCAAAGAGCAGGGAACAACTTAATTACCTCTGGGCCTCTGGTCATGGGTCCTAGCTCACTGGCAGGTAAAGGTAATTGTTGAAAGTGAATCAGACATTTTTTCAGCAGAAGCTTTTCAGGCTAAGGGATGAAAGATGAAGACGGTCAGAGAAGTCTTTCCATCTTAATGCCTAAAACATGAGAACATATATTTTATTTTTGACTTTTTCTTCTGGGAAAAAGAAAAGCTTCTTCTCTTCTCTCTTCTCTTCTCTTCTCTTCTCTTCTCTTCTCTTCTCTTCTCTTCTCTTCTCTTCTCTTCTCTTCTCTTCTCTTCTCTTCTCTTCTCTTCTCTTCTCTCTACTAAAGCACGCTTAGTAGCACATAGCTGGCATCAGTGGTGTAGACAACATCTTTTTTCTGTAGAATCAGAGGCATAAAACTTGAGCGTTATCACTTCACTTGGTTGTGGTAAGTCAGTAGAGGGCAGCAGTACATGTGTCCACTAAGCAGTTATTACAGTGTAATGTACATTTTATTGATGTCTTAAAATGGATTGCTTGCTATATTTATGATAACATTTATTACAGGACATAGAGTTCATCTTGCTGGAACAAACCATTTAGTTCATCTTGTCCAGTAAGCGCTTGACAGTGGCAGTGAATAACTGATGTCTCAGAGCAAGCATAAAAATAAACAAGATGCACTCAGCCAATTGTGCAGTGCCAAACCTCTGCAGGCGATTAGATAACACCCTCAAGCATGAAATCTGATTACCTTATTATCATCTTAGCTTGCATAGGCATGGATTCTAAGCAATGCTATTAGTTATCCACTCCTCTTTAGAATGTAGCTGTAGTGTTCTGCCTCAATGAGTTCCTGTGGCAACAATTTTCACAAACATATTATGCAAACTTTTTTCCTTTTGATCATTCTTGTTAACTGAATTTCAGCAGTAGAAACACATGTTCATATCTAAAATATAACAGCAGATACTTGAATAGACACTTAGTTTAAATACATTTTCAGACTGAGAATTTAGTCAAACCTTAATTAAAAGTCATAAAATTTTGAATTTTCCTTAGTGTTCATAATTTTAAAGATAACAGAATGTGGGGGGTCTTTTCCAAAAGAGAGGGAAAGAGCTTTTCTCCATGACCTAAAAGGACTGAAACTCATGCTACTTTTAAAAACAAAACCTGAGATTCTCAAGTACTTACATGGAACTAGGAGCCAAGGATTTAAAATAATGATGAAACAGGAGAAGATTTGCAAAATTCTGCAGGTTGAAAAGAGTGGTTTTATAACAGTTGAATAAAAGGGAGCCCATCCTAAGCTACAATGCCCTTGACAAATCTAAGTGCATTTAGTAGTGTTAAAGAGGCTCGATTGATTAACTCTGACAGATCTACCACAGCAAATATGATAAAAACCTAACAGAACTCACAGTCTGAACAGCTAAAGTATCTTGACTTCAATTTCTTCCGTCATCCCCTTTGCAAGCAAGCTGGTAGAAAAGATATGGTTTGAAGAACAGATTATAAGAAACTAAGACTTCTGTATTATCAAATGTCTTACATTACTGTTGATGAGATTTGCATATTAGGACTTTGAAGAACATGACTAATTGTCTGCTCTTTGGCCACTTTGTTGATTTATGACCATGACTCAAAAATCCCCGCTCCAAATCACCCGTGGTTTGCTGGGGGTTTGGAATCCCTCATGGTTTTGTGTTGGGTAGACCCTGCCTGGGCACCAGGTGCCTACCAAAGACACTCTGTCCCTCCCCTCCTTACCTGGACAGAGGAGAGAAAATATAACAAAAGGCTCATGGATTTAAAGGAAGGGAGAGAATTATTCTCTTATCTTTATTTCTTCATGTGATAATTTACCAAATTCACGTGACAATGAATTACTGTCACAGACTAAACACAATCGACTTTGGGAAACTTGTTTAATTTATTACAGATCAAATCAGAGGAGAGTAGTAAGAAGTAAAATCAAACCTTAAAACACCTTCCTCCTACCCCTCTCTTCTTCCTGGGCTGGTCTTTACTCCTGATTTTCTCTACCTCCTTCCCCCACAGCAGTGCTGGGAGATGGGGGATGGGGAGCTGTGTCAGTTCCTCACACATTTCTGCTCCTACTTCCTCTGCAGAGGGAGAACTTCTCATACTTTTCCTCTGCTCTAGAATGCGGTGTTTCCCATGGCGAACAGTCTTCCATTAACTTTTCCAATGTGATTCCTTCCCATGGGCTGCAATTCTTCGTTTCCTGCTCCAGCAGGGGTCCTTTCCATGGATGTAGAATCCTTCAGGAACAGGCTGCTCCAGCACAGTTACCCTGCCATGGGTAGTCCTCCCAGAAAACCTGCTCCAGAGTGGGCTTCTCTCTCCACAAGTCCACAGGGCCTGCCAGGACCTTTTTTCAACATGGACTTCCCAGAGGGTCACAGCCTCCTTCAGGCGTCTACCTGCTCCACCACGAGATCCTTCTCGGGCTCCAGGGAGATCTCTGCTCCACTGTTCATCTCCACAGGCTGCAGGAGGACAGCTGCCTCACCACCGTCTTCACCACAGGCTGCGGGGGAACCTGTGCTCCTCTCTCTCCTTTTTCACTAACCCTGGTGTCTGCAGAGTTGTTTCTCTCACAGATTCTTGCTCTTCTCTCTGATTGCAATTGTGAAAGTTTTTCTTTTTTTTACTTCTTAAACATGTTATCTCAGAGCTGTTACCATGACTGCTGATGGGTGCAGATTTGGCCAGCTGCAAGTCCAGCTTGGAGCTGTTTGGCATTGACTCTGTAGGACATGGGGGAAGTCTCTCACAAATCCACTCCTATAATTTTCTTCAGCCAACCTATCAAAATATTTCTGGCAAACCCAACAGTTAATTACTCTTTTCATAGGTTTCCATATGCTGTATCCTTTCCTTTAAATACCAATGAAATAGTACTGTATATACTGTACTACATAAATTTACTGTACTACATAAATCTGGCATCATTTTCTGCTGTAAAGTACCAAGGAAGTGTCAGATGTCAGGTTGCATTTAATGTTATAAAGGACCATGCAGAATAGACAACACTGAGTTAAGTATCTGGTTATAAAAATCTAGTATTTTAGTTTTAGTTTCCTTTTTTTTTTTCCACTTTTCATTTCCCATGGAAGTACTGCTCAGACAGTTCAGAAAATAGGTATGAGAATGAAATAGGAAGCTCTATTTGAATTGCCCAGGGAGAAAGGGCATCAACATGCTGAAATGAAATCTTCCCCTCATTGTACCACACTTCACAGCAGAAAGAGAAGCTGACAAAAGCAGTGTTTGCAGTATCCTAGAAATAATGGAGATATTCCCAGATGAGAAGTGAGGCACATTAAAGAAAAGGGGAAAATGAACGGTGTACATCCCTGTTTTACGTTCTACACACCACTGCTTTCAGCAGCACAAATATCATAAGAAAAGAAACAGTCTTTTTGCTTATTTTTCTTGCTATTGCTTCCAGGACCATATGTATTTCTAATTAAACTATTGTGGATTGAACACAAAAGTAACCCTGAGTGCTGAACTCTCCTACTCTTTCACCTCTATGTACTTGGCTGTGATGTATGGAGTAATATTTCTCAGCTAGCCACAATGAACACGGTGTTATCTTCTGCATATCCAGATATTTGTGCCAGATTATGTTTTTTGGTTGGTTTTGGTCTGATTTTTTGCAATTCTGAGAGCATGTATTACAGTGAAGACATAACATCCTACTGGCCATGGGGTAACCCCACTCTGTTCTTTGTCATTATTTGCAATATGTATATTTTTTTATTCGATCCTTTTACAGCCTGACAAGGTAGTATTACCCCTGTTGCCACAGTAAAATTCCATGCCACCATGAGGTGTTGATGTCTATAGGGTTTTGCCAGCTACATATATAAAACTTTGTCCTCTGGTCTTTGCCACTGTGCCTCAAATTGTAAATTAATTTGTATTTTTTTCCCTGGAATGGTTTAGATTTTTTGGGAGTGATGGGTAGGGGTAATGTTAGGGTTTGGATTTTTTTTTTTTAGGGAGGTGCTGGGCAGGTAGTCCTTCCAGCAACATAGAAATTGGGGCTGTAGATGCTATTAGGAACTTTGCTATTAAAGACAGACTCTGGTTGCTATGGAGTTACTTGCTGCCTCTCAGTCTGGAGATGTCTGACTTCCTTGGCCACTTCAGCCTGTGACATTTGATTCTCATGCTGATGCCTTTGCTCTCAGCATTGTGACCCTGATCTCCGTGTCCTGGCTCCTTAGTACTGCTCATTTCCAGCTTCCAGATCCACTCCATCTCACTTTTTAGTGTAACAGCTTTATTATGTAGCACTCAGCTGCTCTATGCTGCAGAACAGCTGTTACAAGGGGATCCTGTTTGAAAGAGATCTGCATTCCTCAGGAGATGAGACCATGCACTTCTAAACAAGGAAGGATTTATATAGAAACAGAAGTTCATTTTTAAAATACTGATTTTTTGCTTTGGTTTTTTTTTCCCTTTTAATGATTTTATTTCAAATTGAACAAACAGATAGGAAGGATACAACACACAAAATAGAAAAATAAGTGGGAACAAAGAGAGTTATTTGAGAAGAAAACTGAAAGCGCAGTTTTTCAGTTCCGAGCCTTGGTAATTTTCTTCAAGAATGTAAATGCATTTGATTTCCTTTGAGGGAAAAAGACTTCTTTTTAATAAAATTTACACTATAAAAAAGAAAAGATTTTTTTTCCTAAATAATGTCTCTTCAATACTTCAATTTATGTCTTACATACCAAATAGTCTCATCTTTCCATTATATTTCATACTTGTGCTGAATGGTTTTCATTTGCTAGCTTGCTACTGTAAATGGAATTCATTAATCTGTGGCAAAAGTAATTATAAAAAAGAACATAAAATATCAGATTATTAGGATGATATCTTTCTCTGTCGAGATGGGTTACTTCAATCCATTCATCATCTCATAGAAACACTAGGTTACTTTAGAAGGAATGTGACCTGAATTTAAATCTGAAGATACATGTAAGTGTATGTCTAGTACTTAAAAAAAAAAACAAAAAACCAAACTACTCAATGCCTGATATATTAAAGTCTGGTTGTTAAGTGCCCAGATATTTCACTTCTGTTTTTCAAGTGTGACTCTCACATTGAATCAAACTTCACAAAAGTGAATTTCATGCCTGTCCAGACTACAAAAATGGAGCATGGCTGATGCAAATATATTCAATAGATTGTGGTAGCTACTATTTTCAGTGGGGGAAATAATCAGTATTTCAACCTCTACCTTCCAGAGAATGGTAGAGAATCCTCTTTGCAGTCCAGAGTGTCCAAGGGCTACCTGATGTCTTTGAATTGTCTCAAGACTGGGTAGTGGAGCCCATTTCACTTTTCCTTCATTTCATGAGTGTTAAAGAAGCAATCTTTTCAACCTCCTTGCTCTTGTCACAGTGAAGTCTAGGAGACAGAATTCAGCAATACACAGGGGCAGATTTGTTTTCCCAAGACCTTTAGATGCCCTGTCCAGAGGGAGGTGAATGTCTTTCCCAGGGCACAGTACATGTGGAGACTGGTACTGCCACTGCTGCAGAACAAGCAGCATTTTCTGTGGGTGCCTTTTGCTGTGATAGACACCAGCATGGGTATTTGCTCTACACATTTCTGCAAGATGGCAACTGTTCCCTTTTTTACAAATTCTTTTCATCACTGGAGCTTCACTTCATGGCAACCACCTCAGCTGAAAAAAAATAACACACAATAAATTTTCTGTAACCATTTTTCTCTCTTTTATTTGAATCATTGCATATATAAGCAGGACACAAGACTTTTTCTTGTACTTGACAGGTTATCAATAATATCAATAACGGCATGGACTTTCTCACAGCAGAAGTGAACTATATTTTTGTTTCAAATATCAGGTAAAATCTGCTTAAAAAACAAAACAAAACAAAACAAAACAAAACAACTCTGGTAAATCCTTTGAAAATATTTTTAATTGTAGTTATTAGTAAACCATAAAAGCTGTCTATGTACTGTGAATTATAGAAGTAAAAAATAAAATTCTCACAAATATGCTGCTTTTGATAATGGATAGATCTGTGTTTTTACATATCTGTATATATTCATGCATACTGTAAAATTCAGATGGATGCCCTTGAAATGTGTATCTTTGAAACTGTTTATAAATGTAACAATGCCAAGAGCATATTTCAGAAATGTTTGACTCAACATTTTACTGAAAAATCTTGCTCTTTTTTCTAGAAATTAGTCCTGTTTTTAAAATTGAAGCAACTATAGAAATAGAGTGTTCTGCCTCGTCACTTGGCTGGGTTTCATTTAAATTTATAATCCACTTAGAAACAAATCCTTTTGTAAAAACATGTATTTATATGGAGCAGACTGATAAAGCCATGATATGAAGACACAAGTATCTCACTTAAAAGAAGATACTCAAAAGAATATGAAGTTCAATGCTGGCAGAAAATCTCTTGTTTGCTATAGAATTTGTTTGTTCAGAAATGGATTTGCAATGCTTTAGGAAATAATGTTACCTTTTCATCTAACAGGAATCTTGACTTTCAAAAGAGAAACTTATCACCTTGACAAAAAAACCCACAAAAAATACCCCACCAAAACCAAAAAAAACCACCCCAATACAAAAATGTATTTCATTTTTTAGGTGAAATTTTAAATTTTCATGACATATCAAACAGAACAGCAAAACCAAACTCTGTGTAGTAGGGTAAAACATCTAAAACTGAGGCACTTGGTCTTTGGGTCTTTTTAAATTGTGGTTTATGTGCTCTTACAAATTCCTGGAAATATGCTATGGATTTAAGGAATGGTTACCAAAACCATAAAAAAAAAAAAAAAGAAAAAAGAAAAAAAGAAAATAGCCACACTTAAATTTTTTTAAAAGATATTCAGTTTATGGTCCCTTAATATTAATTGTCTCTGTACTGAAAGTAAAACCACAATGCAGCCAGTGTGAAGTCTTTTCATCTGTAGGCAGTGGTGTGCAATCTTCTATTTTTTATCCCCAGTTGTCAAGAATAGATAGAAAAATATCAACAGCTTCCACTGATAGTTCAGCCAGGCGAAAATCAGAGCATAATCCCTTAGGAAGTCCTGATATTGTGACATTTGTGTCAGCCTAAGTCAACTACTCAAACTTTTTTTGTAGACAAAGTATTCAGAGAGCTCAAAAAGTTTACAACTTAAAAATGACAGAATTCCTTGTTTTAATTTGGTTTAGTGTTTAGCTGAATATCCTTGCGCTACCACATCAATGAGGGCATACATCATGCTTTCCTCCTCCTTTTCTTATTCTACATGACTTGACTTTATCAGACAAGGTATTTATGAGTGTGAAAAAAGGTCCAGGAAAGTCTGGACCCATAGGAAATCCAATCAGCAGTGTATGCATAACACCATGACATCACCAGTAGATACAGCTACACAGTGAACAACTCACGAGAAAACAGTACTTAAATTGGGAAATTTGAAATGTTTTGGTTAGATTCAAATTTATTAATCTAAATAACTTGACTAGTCAGTTTCAGTGAGAAAAATAGTTAAATCTCCATGGATTTTCCATAGAAAAATTTCATTTGGAGGAGTCTTTATTTATTATTCCCTACCGAAGTGAAATTTCTTTGTCCAGCTCATAGGTATCATAGAACCTTGCTGTGAATAAAAAATAGTGAATTGAAAACCATGATTGGCATTGAGATTTTTATTCAATCTATTGAAGAGAGGAGGGAATCTCGATCCATTTCTGGCATCAGAGTCTGCTCTTTGCTGTGTAGAATTACATTGTATTCACAGTTGAAAGGGAGGCAGCTGTCAATCTGAAAAGACTTCAGGGGCGTTCAAGCATAGTGCATCAGGAACTGTGGTCTGTATACATGCTGTGGGCCAACCAAATCCACCCCAAAGCAAAGGCTGAGATTCTCCTTCTGTGTAAAAACTCTAACTGTAAGAGTTCTCTATAGAATTTTCTGAGGACAATGTCTGTGCCAAGTTACTTATCAAAAAGATGGTTATTGTTAATTTTGCTGGAAAATGGTTTTAACCCCAGTACGCTGACCAGAACAAAGAAAAAAAAAAAATTATTGTCAAAACTTGACTCACTGTTACACATGCTGTAAATTTATACTGTTATTCTGTGTTACTGAAATACATCATCTAAATTAGTGATAGAGCAAGTTTTGTTTTAGTCTTTCTGTCACAGATGTATCTTAAGAAGAAAAGATAGAAAAAACCAAAGATATTAGCTAAGGAAACTTCATTTGCTACTGTGATTATTTTGAGAATAAGAGGAGATATTTTAGTTTATTTTTTAGCTGAACAATCTCAAAAATGTGTACGTCTCCCCATCCTCGACTGCGACTGACTCTAGAGCCATTGACTTCAAGTCCAAATATTGATATTTATATGGAAAATTGTAATGTGGAGTCTAATTTTGATGGGAAAATATTAATAAATATATATTAAAAAATTGATCCCAGTAGATAAAAGTACCACATATTTAACAAACCCAAGTACACAATAAGATAAAAAATTGCAATCAACTCAATTCTTCTGTAAATATTCAAGAAGGACATTATTTTTGAGCATGATTTGGTATTATGTCCAAACCATTGACAAATAATTATTGAGCTCAAAACACCAAGGAACATTTGCAATGAAGTGCTGACAAACATCTTAATTGTAAATCTCTGAAGATCTGATTCATATTAATATGGAAATTAAATATTAAAAGGCTAATGCTGGACTTTGCAGTCTGTTATCTTGCATCCTAAGCACTTGCAGTTTCATAAATCAAATGTTTCTTCAGTATTCACAGGAGATTGCCTTTATTTAAGTTCAGAAAGTAATGACCTATCTGATTAATATTAGACATATTACTGTTTCAGTAAAACACTGGAAATTGCTCATGTGCGTAAGCATCTCTGGAAACACCTTACACACTCAGTGTGGTTGGGTCATACAGGGCACACTGGGATTCTGTCAAAGGGATTATTGTGCCCGTGGTTAAATGTATGCCACTGGCGTTTCTTCCTCTAATTCATGCTGGATATGGCTACTTTGAGGGCAGGGATTGCTCTGCAATTTTTTTCAGATCCTCCTAGTCCCTTCCTTTGCTGGCTTGAGTACTTGGCCTGACAGTTCAAAATAGCAAAATAACAATCCTCCCACCGTAAATCTGTGAGGCAACCAGCAACTACGATGCCCTCCCTGTTCCCACTCTTACAGTTGTAACTCTTCATAAGCTGGAATAATTCTCATAATTGACTTTAAAAATAGGAATATTTTAAATGCAAATTTATTAAGCTAAGCCTCAACAAAGTAGTCAGTCACCTGTATATTCCTAGGAAATAATCTAATATAGCCTTCTTGTACTCAATTCTTTGCTAAAAATATTAAGATACCTTGCTAACAAGAAGATTCTGCTATATTTGGTGCTGGTGTCATATTGAGACCATTACCATCAGTGTATATATTGCACCCTGTAAGATCAGAGGTATCAAAATCAGCCATGTAGACTTATATGGAAATGGCCTGCATATTTTCACACTGAAATGGAGATTTGCTAGAGGCTAAGATGTCTTCATGTGGAAACACTACATCTCTGGAGGGAGCTCAGAACTTCTTTGGCAGAAATGGTGCTAGATGAAAACACACACATGCCTCAAATGCCAGGTATTTCGTGCATCACTACAACGTAGCAAACAACTAATCATATTCTGGAACTCTTTCTGTGGGATAAGGAGCAGATGATATTTTTCCCCCTAAAAATATTCAGACATTCTAAAGCCATCCCTTCAAGAAAGGACAAGATTTTACTTGGAAATAAAAACCTTGGAGAGATTTTTTCAAAAAGAGAAACGCTATCATTTGCATTCACAGCTTCCTGAGGAAATGTATTTTTCAGAAGGACATGCTTTTAAATGTTCATCTTTGACTGAAACTTTAGGTACTCTGTAGATTCTAAAGAAGTACCTTTAAAAAAATATCAAACAGTCATTCAGGCAGGTAGGTAATACACAAATTTTTATGGCATATGTAATTTTCTGCCTCAAGCCAATCATTCATTCAAGATAGATATTATATTATAATTTGGGAAATCCTACTTGAGGAGTAATTTTAATTAGTAATCCTGAGCTGCACACTTGTCAAAAGAAAAGTTTTGCATTTACATAAGCAAATACAAGTTTGTTTTTTTTTCCTCTCTCTTCCTCATCAGCAACCAAAAATTTCCAAGCAGATATTTTATGTGTCTAAAGTACAGATATCCCTAATGGATGGCATCTGGAAAATTCTTTTCAAACATCTTACAGTAAAGGGCAGCTACAACAAGCATTTGCAATTTGTTTGATGTTGTTCATCAAGGTTTCATTGAGAACAGGTGGCACATACCCAAGATGAGTACATATTATCTGTATTTAAATATTCTTGATAATAGAGGATATTTATATTGTTGGATGACATTACATATAAAGGACCATTGTTTGACTGGATAATAGGATTTATACAAAAATATGCTAAGCTACCTCTTCCACTTAAGATTGGTCTTGAGAAATTTCTTTAAATATTATCAACTAAAGCAAGATTTTCAGTAGAAAGACTTAAATAAGCAGTCAGGTCTTAGAGGAAAGAGCTTATTTTCCTAATGGGATGATTAATAAGAATTTGAATTATCTTACTGTCTTAAAAGCTTTGCAACCAGTATAAATGAAAGCCATTTATCAGATTTTCCTGTCTATTTGCCTGTAGGTGAAGTGACCAGGAAAGGTGCATCATAATAAACACCTAGAATACATAGTAATAGCATCCTGTAGCAGTTTTTAAAGATAAATCGATTACTTGAGAACAGAAATTTTACTACCTGAGATGGTAGGAAATGTAGATGAAGATCTACAAAGATATCTACCAACAAAATTTTTAAATAGATTCTTTGATCTCAATCAGTGATTTTTAGCAGATATTTTCTTACCCTCCTGTTTGATATTTTTTAAAATATAATGACAAGCTTAATATATTTATTGCTCAAAAAATAATTTTTAAAATTAAAAACTTACATAATTAACTAAAGGAAAATAGTTTCCTTAAAAATGAGGAAAGCAAGCATTGTCACATTTCTAAAAAGCATGTTCAATGGACTGGATGCTTCAGACAGAATCTCTCTTTTCATCATCTCTTTGTTCTCCGGATCTTTACTTAATCAATCTCTGCCACTCTCCTCTTCATGATTTCAATTTTGGTTCGTACACAATTCCAGCTGGATATTTCCACCACTTAATTACATTGTCAGTAAATAATTATTCATTATTAACCAGCACAGGTATCTCCGAATAACACTAGATATGGATGATGCAGTTATCGATTGTAAATTGGTATTTCTTGTGGTTTCAGCCATGACTTCTTGTTGCTCTCAGTATGATGAACTCACATTGCATTTGTCTCTAAAATTCCTCTCGACAATCCACATGTGGCAATGAACTCCTAATGGCAGAAGATTTCCACAGTCAGTTGTGTCAGTTTGTCACAAAAAATCTAGCAATAGCATTTATGGTTTTATCCATTGCTACAGTTCTAGGAATAAAATGATGAGCAATGATTTCATAATTCTTCCCCAAAAGGTTGTCCAAACTTGGAAAGACTTGTTTTCAAACTGTATTCTCTAGCTGATTTATTCTCCTGTAGAAACACAATACCAAACTGGAAAAGTGTGGCCTGAAAAAGGAAGTCCTCTCTTTTGTTCATATAAAAATCTTGTCTGGCTCTGTGCTCTAACATCATTACTCCTGTCAAGTTTAAAGCAGTAATTATGATTTATTTACTCTTAGCAGTTGTGTCCTGACATATATGCAAAATAACATGAGTTCTTCTCTGCCTAAGATTTAGAAATTCAATTTTCCAAGACAAGTTTTTTGTTGGTTTACAAGTCACATATGAAAGGTCTTTGACATGTAATTTATCTCTGTAATTAATTAATTTTTTTAATCAATCAATAAATAATTTTGTGAAGCCTGCTTTGTTTCTGAAAATGCATAAATTATTTCACAATTTCTGGATCTTTTCAGTCACAGCTTTTTTTCCTGAAAAGCAGTTGCTGTATTGGTTTTTTTGTTGCATATCTCAGCATCTTCTATTAAAATCTCCCAGTGCATGTTGAGGTCCATATTTATTGTTTGACCTACAATATGTTCTTGTCCTGCTAGTCACCAAACATGTTTCAAAAGTTATGCAAATGTTTTGCTAGCATTCCTCAGCTGGTGAAACAAAATGCCAGGGAAGGCTTCCTATAGGGTTCAGAATCCATACCATCTCTTTACCCATAAATGTCTTGGGTTTTTTTCAATGTTTCACCTAATATTGCTGATGCCTAGAGGAAAAGATAATGCAGTTTTTCTCAAATGTCCCATCATCTGCTTTGAGGACCAACAAATGTGTTTCTAAACATATTTTATCTGCTTTGAGTATAGCTTTCTTTCCTGAGATATTTACAACTCTTTTTCTGAATTAATGATTGAAAACATTTTTAGGATATCTGATCATATAGTTTCTGCAAAGAGGATGAGAAGCGTCTCACATTTTAGATGATTTTTTAAAAAAATAATTAAATTTATATCTCCTGCAACTTCATTAGAGCATCATCTAATCAACAACATCTAATAAACAACATCTGGTGAGATTAGCTGACCAGTTGATAGACATGCAAGGACTTTCTGGTAATACTCACTGGAATATTCTGTTTTCTCAGGTATTTCATATAAGATTCAAAAGTGTCCTTGATTATTTTAAAATAAAAAAGAAAAAAATATAATTATTGCAGAAATTATCAAGATTTTTTTCAGTTATCTTAGATTTCCCAGCAGTCTCATAAAAGGACTTAATCACTTAGGAATTAAGGTGCACCTACCACAAAATTCTGTTTAAGAATTTTAGTCTGAGTGGTTTTTGTTTGTGGTTGCTTCTATTGCCAGATGTACTGTGATTTTCCAGTCTGAGACAGCAAGCTTCCAAACTTGAGCTAACAAAATCATCCATCATTTCTTCAGAAATGGTACATAGGAGACATAGTCTGGATTACACGTAGAAATTCAAGCAGTCATGACTCAGAACATCCACAGCCTTTTCTTCTCATAAACTTCTCATAAACCTAAACAAAATGTGAAAACAGTGTAAAAAAATCCAAAATAGTGAAGGGCTTCCATTAGCATACTCTCTTTGATAACTGAGGTGCCCTTCAAATAGACACATGCTTTGTGAAAATGAGTAATTATAAAAGACTTAATCAAAAAGCACTTAGCAGATGTTATCTCAAGCACTGCTGATACTTTTAAGTGCATCTCCAAGTGGGCAACATCAGAAACGTAATTATCTTGTAGGCAAGGAGAAAATTCACTCAATGTTAATCTAAGAAGTGTTTTTTATACAACTTCAGCACATGTTCTCCAGTGACTGGTTCATAACAGGTGAAGGAGGACAGATTTATTTTAAGGAAATTAATAGTGGAAGAAATAGAATCTTCCATCAAAGTTCACTATAAAAATATCACAAACCAGCAGCAGGATTATCCCATAAACTAAATCTGGGATTTTTTTCGTTTGGAAGCAGATAAATAGACATAGGAAATAGCATGTAAATTTTTGTGGGGTTTTTTCCCTTTATTCTGTATATTATGCTGACAGTATTATTTACCTGTACTAGAAAGGGAGAAGGTTCAGTCCTTTCCGAGCACTTTAATAAGACAGATACAATATAATTCATTGATTATTTTGTAATTACTTCTTGTCTTATTAGCTAATGTCTTTGCTGATGCTGATCTAGTAAAAAGAGACAGAAAAGCAACTTCCTCTAAATGAGACAGCATTCCTTCCTCAGATCTGACAATTTTATTCCAAGATGGAGTTTCTTCTGTAAAGAACAGTTGGAATATTTCTTGTGGAATTAATTTTTCTTGTGGAATGAAAAGTTTGTATCTGTCCCTGTGATATTTCAGTGACACTAAAAATATTCCAGATGTCTGAATGTTCAGAGTATTCAGAACTGAGCACTTTCTCTGTCTTTCCTCTGTCCTTATGACTCCCTCTTTGTCCTTATGATGAAGATTCCCTGTTGAATATTTGTTGAGTTTTTGAAGGGAAGGACACCACGACTCCTTCACCCTTTGTACTTAAGTGTTATCTTTCAAATATAAACTGTTCTACTTAAAATTTCTTGCATGTATTCTGGTTTTTATTTTGCTAATCTCAACTCCATATTTAGTACTTTCAGAAAACTTTCTTGGATATGCAATGAAATCTCTTTTTTTGAAAAAAAGAATGTGAATGTGAGACATGTATGTAACCTTCCTCTTGGTTTATGATATGTATTCTTGGATATTTTTTTAATTCAATGAATTTCATCTATCTTTCAACCAACACTAATCTTTCTGTAATGATTTACAATATTTTTAAACTAGCAAAAAGATTATTTCTAATGAACAGAACCATTTCTTCACAAACAGTGTTTTCCAGATTGTTCTCAGTCTGGATTTTGTCACTCTCTTCTCTGCCACTATTTTGACTTTTTCACTGGTGATTCACAAAGGAGTCTTTTTATAAAAAAGAGCTTCATCACCAACTGTCTATTTACTGTGTAAGTTGAGGAACTCATCTACTTTTTTTTAATGGTGTAAATTTACCTCTCTTCACCTGCACATAAAGTATTTTCTTTACTGGATTCTTGTTCCTTTCTGTTTTAGTTAGGTGCTTGCTTTTCTTAGACAAATCATCTCCCTTGTTTTAAATCATTTGGAGCCTCACTGGCTTTCTTTAGCAGGAATAATTTCCTAGTAGCAGTTTTGACAGAAGAGTATTCAAAAACCAGTTGCTGTGAATATGCCTTTGCTTCTGCTGATATCATATTTACATTATTTCTCCCTGGCTGAATTTTTCAGTAATGCCAAAACCAGAATATGACTGTGAATGTCAGAAGAAGATGCTGTGAATTTATGTCCCTAAATGACATTCACTTGACATATAAATCTTCTGAAATTTTGTCAGTATTCATGCACATTTAAAAGGATCTATCTTCACTGCCTAATTTCATAAATGAGACACTTATGTTTCAAATTTGCAATAAAATATTGCATTGATTATAACTTACATTATGCAAATGAGAGAGATACTAGCAATATATAAAAAGCCTATTCTTGTGTTGTGACATCAAATTTTAGTTCACATAAAATAGAAAATGTGTTCATACATTGAAATAATCCCGTCTGACTCCAAGTTTGCCATCTCCAATGATAGTTGTTTGGAACGCTTCATTGCCTATAGCTTTAAGTGAGCAAGAGACCTAGAAATGGTATAACCATAATGAAAGTACATTAACATATTCAATCCACAAACATGTTAACAGAAGCAATAACCCTCCTCCTGAACAATTCCTGGGATGAGATTCTCCAATTCAATTTATTTCTCATGATCTTAGAAATTATAAAAAACTTGGAAAATCTGCTTATCTGAACCCAAGCCCATATGGTTTCATTATATTTTGGAAAGAACACAAGCTCAAGTGAGGTATTTTTCCTTTTTGCTTGTATCTTTTATGATGAAGGGATAGGTTTTTAACATTGACATAACAGATTTTTTAATGTTTAGCCCAATTACAACTTGTCTTGGAAGAAGCCTTCTATTTGACAGCAAATATATGTTTTTCATGTCTGAATGATTAGTTTCCATCTTCCAAACATATTACTTTATCAGACATAATTTTTGGGGTTTTTTGAGGTAAAAATTATAGGAAGTAGAGATGTTTACATTGTACAGAGGAAAACAGTCATTAAAAGTGAGCTTGCTGGCTACCAACCCACAGAGTACAATTGCCTGAACAAAAGACCAAGGCCTATTACAGCCATCTGCTGACCCATTATGCAGCAAGGCTTTTCTTTAAGTGTCCAGAAATATCTTTTAGTTGCAATATTTCTTTTCTTGGAGACCAAAAAAAAAAAAAAAAAAAAAGAAAGAAAAGTTCAGAGACTGTTTGCTGTACTGTCTGTTTCTCTGAATTTCATGGCTCTGAAAGCCACACAGTGAGCGATGTGTTATTGGTGACAGCCCTGCCAAAGCTTTAGGCTCTTGCTGCTATAGGTAAGAAAAGTAAGCCCACAGTGAGAGCTGCCAGGGGCATCAGGCCTCCCTGTGGACAGCAGCTGACACAGAGCAGTTCCCTCAGGAACAAGAGCCACTGCAATAGCAGAATCCCTCTTTTATCTCAGGGCTCTGGCACTAATATTTTTGCAACTCTTGTTTTGCAGTGTCTGTCAGCTTGCTCTGTACAATTCCTTCCTATTTTGCCAGTGTAAAGCTGGCACTGAAGGGAATCTGCACAATTCTGGCAGTATAATAGTAAACAGGTCTACTTGGTTAAGATCTAGTCACGCACAAGTCACAGATAATGGGGACGTTCACTGTGTAAATGAGTGCAAATGCAAGGTGATAGACTTCACTCAGCTAAGCCACAGAGATTTCCTGGCTGCTTTGTCATGGCTGAGCTTCCAAATTAAAAGAGGTTGTGAGCAGCTGTTAGAGTTGATGAGATCAACCATGGAGTAAGTGGTTTTTCTTTTTTTTGCTTGTGTCAGGATGTGACAACAAAGAGCAATCTGTATGTTAGTTATGAGTACAAGCCTGGGCTAACTGAAATGGAGAAGAAATTCCACATAGAGGTTATCAAGAGGTAGGTGGGCACTATCTGTTTTGTATTTAGATCTGGCACTAAGTCAAAGCTGCAGTGAATAGAACTTAAGATATTATAGATTTGGGGACAAAAAATTTCCAGTCATTCATTTTAGGAAATCAATTAAAAAGAATGATTACACATACTCAAACAAAATGTGACAACACACGGCCTGCCTGATCAGTGTTTCATAAACCACTGTTGTATTTGATCATAAATGACACATGAAAAGAAATGATGGTTTAATATTTTGTTCCTACTTACATGTTGCATACAAGCTTCCTATGAAAGAAAGTAGAACAATAACACCTGGTTACTACCTCCACTACAAAAAGCCTGACATTCCAAATCAAGAAAATAGGTCTTCTATGCAGCTGGTTGTATGAAGAAATATACGCCAAGAACATAGAGTTCCTTATTAAGGATAATAAGGAATTTAAAGTTCTAAGTGTCATCTTGGTCAAGAGAACTATAAATGTACCTGAGAAAACAATGAAAAAAAATTAAAAGAAATGGATCAGTCACTAAAAATTTTAATATTATTTGGAAAAACAAAGCTCTTGTAAGTCAATTCAGGTGAATGTTCTTGAATTTCCATATTATTGAGTCTTCATAGTTCAGTCTTTAGAGAACAGGCTTATCGCTCTAGTGGTGACTTGTGTTTGAAAACTAAACTGAACCATATGTTTAATGTAGAAGCTTCTTTTATGCAAGTGAGATTTTCAACTTTTCACATGGTATATTTGAATCACTAATTGCTAATTGCAGATTCCCTCAATGTTCTTTTTAGTGACATATTTGTACCAACCACTGAAAGATTATATCGAGAACATCAATTGGTGCATAAATATTTATGAATACTTAAGTGGAATAATCAAGTATAATAAACTCTCCCGAGATACTGCTGGTATTTGAAGCGAATTTTAAGAATCATATAATGTGTACATATATGCAGTGAAAAAGGTTAACATTTGCCTTGCCAGAATCCCTCTGTTATTAGAGGAATTAATTTGCTTTTGAGCTTTCTAAACAAACTTCTCACTTAAGACAGGGGGGTTTTTTTGCTGGGGAAGAGATCTCTAGGCTAGCAAAAATAATGTTATTCCCAGTTAATTTCTCAAGAGACAGCAGTACCAGATACCTTGTGACCTAAAATTTTATTAACACTGTAGCTTTTTCCCTTTAGAAGTACAGATCTTCTCTAATTTCTTATGGTTTTATTGTCAGCAAAGGCTGAAATGGAGCCCCGCTCAATAAGAAAACTAAGCACAGGAGCAGGCACCTACAAGGCACCTTGTTCCACCCTGTGTGGCTTTTCAAGTGGAGAAGCCTCAAAATGTGCAAAGAGAAGAGTGTTGTTCCCCATTCCTTCTTCCCTTTAGAAGGACAAGATATTGCTGCTGGATATCTAGAGGAATTTTCCATTGTAGTAACAAATTTTGTGAAGTTGCCCTTTTTCTCTCCTTGGACTGAAAAAGAAGTACTAATTACAAAGTTTTATATTAGGATGTCTCTGGCAACTCACTGGCTTCTAAGAAGCATAATTACAGGTAATATGTGAAACACAGAAAAAAACTGATTCTGCATAATGGTAACATTTATGGACATCTTTATGGAAAAAATATTTCTTTTCATATTTTGACAGAAGCTAAGACCTGGAATGCAGATATAGCTAATCCTACATATTCTCCCTTGCTATCAGGATGCTAAGCTTCTGCAATATATTATTTCAATTCTCCATTCATTCAAAAATCTTTCTATTTGCTCATAAGTTCCACTCAACTTATTCTTGATAAAGCTCTGTAATGTCCGCCTCACTGGAAAGAGCATTATCCAGGACTTTAGGTTTCATCATCATGGTAGCTGGACCTCAACTTGATCTAAGGGTTTGGACTATAGCCCTTTAAATTTCTTGTCTTAGTGGAGTGATATGTTAGACTTTAAATCTAGAAGTAAGATATTTAGAAATTAAGATTATTATGAATTCTTATAAAATTATTATAAGTTAAATTCTTAGTCTAAATTCTACAAGTGATTTCCTCCAGCTTTTGGTACAGTGACTAGAATTTTGAGTCCAGAAACCAATCCTCTCACCCCTTAATGCACAATAACTTTCATGAATTAAATATAAAATGAAGAATTCATTCAAATTAATTCTGTATTACTTTTTAATAATTCTATTTCACTCTGATTTCAAGGCTTTGAGCCTTGAACATTATTTTTTTGATGGTACATAACAAAACTGATGGCCCAAATTCAATTTTGGCAGTTCTAGGCTACGACCTTGCAATGAATTCAGTGATGACAGAGATCATTACAAAAGTCAGGGATCAAGACTGGACACAAAGAAAAAGCTAAACAGATCAGGGTCAGTGGTGTGTATGCACTGAAGAACAGATTTATGTGCTCATATCTTATTAACTGTTATTTAATGCTGAAGTGATTTGCTGAGTTTGTCCCTGGGAGATTTGCATTTTGACTCATGAAAATGAGAAGCATCACTGACTATTTCCAATAGTCTCACAAGAAATTGGCAAAATTTTGTCATTCCAACTGAGGCAGATCACTAAATCAAATGAAATATAAAATGCTGAGGGTTTTTTTTTTGATAATACATAATCCATTTTACACCACATCCTCTCTATTTCATGTAAGCAGTTATTGTAGGTAAGGAAGGAAGGAAGGAGGAAACTGTGCTATCCCTGTCCCCTGAATAAGGGAATTCAGAATCCAAAGCTTGGTCTTGCATATTTCATTACCATTAAGCACACAGAGATAAAAGAGTTCTGATGTTGCATTTTGCATTTAATTTCCAAAGGCATTTCATAAAGCTCCATAGTATATGCTCACCCAGTGATAACATTCTCTTTAAATAACTTTCAATATTAGTAGTGACATGATGATCTTTTTTCCCATTAAAAATGTTTTCCTCAGTGATAATCATCTTCAATGTAAATTATTTTGACTCAATTTTGTGGAGAGATGAACAACCAGGCACAGCTAAATACTGCAGCAGAACGGGTTCATGTAGATGTTTAACTTTAATCTATTTGAATACATTCATATATAATAGCTACAAATGTATAGTTTTAACCCCTTTTTTCCTACTCTTCATATAAGAGAAACATTTAATGTGTTGCTTTTAGAGAAAGGAGCAGGACTACTTAGTACAGGGTTTCAAGCCTTCATTTAATTTCCTTTTCCTCTTGGGCCATAAAATAACTAATGAAATATGAGATATTTAGTATGACTAATTAATCCCCATCTGATGTTTTTTCTAATATTATTAGCATATTAATTAGCTAATTACCCTAACATTGCCAATGGTAATAAAATGATAGCAATACTGTAACCACTCTTGTTGAGTTGTAGTCTGGCAGACCTCATCACATTCAAAGTATTTCTGAAGCAAATTGCACTTCTAGGGAGGGTAGATAAGAGTTGCAGCCTATCACATCTATTTGACACCAGCAGAAAGTCTAGCCACCAGGCAACTTTAAGGCAACATGCCTTTTATACCAATATGTGCAACTTGAGATATTGATATTCCCTTTCCCATCTATAAAATAGGTACCAACAGGTAGAATTTTTAAGACAAGGAGGAAATGGTTCAAAAAGTCAGCATATTTCAATTGAATACATAGATCAGTAGGCAGATAGATAACAGTTAAGTAATCAGACATTATTGTGATGGAATTGTTTAGAAGACTGACAGAACAGGCCAGTTTTCGAACTACGCTGAACAAATTGGTGGTACATTTCTGACTCAAGTTGTACTTGTGAATCATGATCATTACACATGCAAAGCTGTTAGTCCTTTATACCTATGTTCTGAATTATCTGTGAATAAAATAACATGGAGCCAATGATCTGTAGCTGCTAACGGTGGCCATGCTCCAAGTGATCAGGCTGGAGGACTCATTGATGATGAAAGGCCAAAACCAAAGTGATTTTCTCATCTTTCTTCTCTGATTTTTCTGTACTTATGTCTGAGGGTTTCCTGTCATTTTCCTCTCCTCAGAAGGAGAGTCTAATCTGTCCCAATCATGTTTCTCTACTTTTCTTTGTTTTGTCAATCATCCTTTTGTGTACCTAAGGACTCCTATTTGTACTCCTTTAGACTTACCTTTTCTCTGTTTTGCACTTCTACATTCACTAGACACATTCCTTCACATGCCAACACACCCCTCTTTCCTTGCCACTTTGGTGGTCATACTGCCCGTATACTTAGTAAAATGCTTATACATTTCTTTCTGGTGAGACCATGATGCAAAATATCATCAAACTGTTTTTAAACTATGCTTTAGTTTGCATATAATCATATTACAGGCAAGTAAATATTATTTATATCCTTATCATCACACTATTAAGTTGTAAGCACATTAGCTACAAGGGTTAGGCAGCAGAGTGTCAGCTCATATTGATAGCAAGTGTAAACGATTACTTTGACATTTTTCTATGGTAGCTGCGCAAATCTAGGTTAACTCAGCTCAGTGAATGTATATTCAGCTCAGTTTATGTATATTCAGGGACTGAGTACTCAAGTATAAACCTATTTTATTCCAGTACAGCACTGGCAAAATAAAGAGGAAAGGTATAAAGTTTAAAACCCTCACTTTTCTTTGACTAGTAAACATCTCTTAAAAAATGCATTCTTTTCAGCCTTACCATTAGACTTGGTTGTAGTTTTAACGGTGTAATGATAGTAAAGAGTGTATCTGATGAGTTCAGTTTGTAGTCTAATAATCTAAACTGAGTTCATGAAGGTAGCCTGATGCAATCCCACAAAAAGGAAGGAGGCTGTGTCAAAATGAGGCGTGTCCTGGCACCAGTTAATGGTTCAATGCAATCTTCACTCAGTACTCTGTTCAAGCAGTTCCTTAGCTGTGCTCAAATCACTTATACAAACAAGTGAGGCTCATCACAGTGTGAAAGGATCAAGACAGTAGAAAAATGTTCAGTGTTTACTTCCCAATTTCATAGCTGTCCTCAGAGTAACTCAAATCTCAGCGGGACCCCCTGAAGTGGGTGATACAACATTATCACCATAGAACACATGCACTCACATTAGTCATGCTACAATGACATTTAAACTTTGCTTGCTTATCTGAAGAGAAAGAGATCATAAATCCTATCTTAAGCTTTCCTAGAACTTTCTGCTTGTAGCTTTTTCACTGCAAGTTCACCTTTATTATCTTTTTTCCTCAGGTGCTTGTTCCCACTGGCTGATAATCCTAGGACCTGATATGCCGCCTCAAGCTCATGGCAAAACTTGCTCTAAATCAAATGTTTTGTTTGGATTTCTGTTCCATTCTTGTGGATAGCTAAAGGAAAGTCTTTGACTAAAAAATGTTATTTTCCTTCTTTATGTTCCGCAAGACACCTTGAATTATACTCTGCTGTGCAAATGAAAGCATTCAAAACACCACAGGAATGAAGAAAGCAGCCTGTTTCCTGAGTTTTCTCTGCAATAACTTAGGTGAAAACATGAGGAATCCTGACTAATTATTTGTGCAAAGCTGCTCTATATTCCTGTCACAGTTGAATCTCGTTCACTTATAGCATTGAAAATTATTTGTGAATGTATCTAAGAACCAGAAAGTAAGGGAAATTAGTCTTACAGAACAAAATACACAGTTTACGTCTTCAAAATATATTTAGTGCTTTAATCAATGATGGTGTTTTGCATTTTAAAAATTGTTGTTAAAGTCCATTGCTTTTGAAAGGTAGAAATGGTTTTAAAAAAATGTATTTATTAACTTATTTTCTCTATCTTAAAAATGGAAAAGCTATTTCCCATCTCATATAAACATTTCCAGAGCAGTTGCCATTTCACTCATCAACAGTATAGCAGATGCAAAATTACTCAAAGATAAAAAGCAATACTTTAGCTAGCACATATATTTCTCACTCTCACATCTATAGAATGTCAGCTCCATGTTATGTTTCTTTCAGTAAAAGGGCTTTCTAAAATGTCCCTAAAGTTCTTCATCTTGGTAGATAACTTTTGAAGTTGAAAGTCTTCTCTGCTTGTTACTGAATATTTTTATGGTTGTCAATGCAATTAATTTAGTTACATACCACATGTTGATTGATTACACCTCTTCAAATTTTCTGATATCATGGAGAATGCAAAAAATGTCTTTTGCAAATTGAGGGGAGGGAGAAGTATATATTATTAGAGCTGTTTATCAGAATAGTCACTAAATATTCTGATATTATCAAAATATACATCAGAATGTTTACTGTAAAGTTAAAAATTCACTTTTCTGTCTACTTGAGGATGCCATGTTGGAAGCCATTCTTTCCCAATTTTCTTATGCCAGAAGAATTCCTGGAAGATATCTCATTGGGTTGGACAAAGGATCCATTTAGCTCAATATCAAATCTTTGCCAGGAGCAAAAGAAGTTATCACTAGTATATGCATGCTGTGTATGTAGTTGTCACCACAGAGACCATGCAAGCTTCAAGGCTGTGTACAGCACGTTCCCATCAAACTTAATACTATCCTGAGCTGTTGAACAAGAAATCAGAGAGCACGTATCTGACTTTGTCTCTTGACTCTGTCTTGTCTTATTCATGGGCCTGTTGTCCATGAAGTTGGTCAAATAATTGCTGAACTTGATGATGTTACGTAACTCCAAAATTTACTGTTGTAAGAAGTTCTAGAAGATTTCTTATTTTTAGGTAAAATTTGAACAATTGTTTTAAATCAATCTCCTATTGTTTTCCATTGTCCTCTGGTCTTACTGTTACATTTTAAATCTATAGATCAATTTATGATTTTGTAAATGTTTATCCACTCCCTATCAAGCAGAATTATAGGCTGGGAGAGGAATAGATTGAGAGCAGCCCTGAGGAGAAAGACTTTGGGATGTTGGTTAATAAGAGTTTGACATACACTTGCAGCCCAGAAAGCCAACTGCTCCCCAGACCTCATCAAAGGAAACATGGCCAGCAGGTAGAGGAAGGTGTTTCTCTCCCTCTACTCTGTCCTGGTTAGATACCACCTGGAGTACTGCATCCAGCTCTGTAGACCCAGCAGAGGAAGGATGTGGACCTATTGGAGCAAGTCCAGAGGAGGTCCAATGAAGATCAGCTTAGAGCTGGAGAAGCAGTTCTGTGAAGACAGGCTGCGAAAGCCTGGAGAAGAGCAGAATACAGGGACACCTTACAGCATCAGGAAAAGGACTTTTTTTAAGAGCATATAGTGGTCAGACAAGAGGGAATTACTTTTAACTGGAGGAGGGTAGATCTACCATGAGGGTGCTGAAGCACCTGTGGCCCAAAGAAGCTATGGATGCCCCATCCCAGGAAGTGTTCAAGTCCAAGTTTTATGGAACTTGAAGCAACCTGATCAAGTGGAAACTGTCTCTGCCCATGGCATGGGCTAGAAACTAAATGATTTTCTAAGTCTCCCAACCCAAACCATTTTATGATTCTATGATGATATTTTTTGTCCTCCTCTGAAATATCTTGAAACTCCTGTAACCATTCTTGGACCAGAGATGTTAACAGTACTCAAGAGATGCACAAGTTTTTATTTAGAAGTAAAAAATCCCCCAAATTTTCCTTTTTTTAAATTTTTTCTTTTTTCCTCTGAATACCCTTCCAGATTTTATCCAGCATTTCTTTAACTTATTTTTTTTGGCTGCTCAGAATACTGAACTAATGATTTCAACAAGTTGCTAATGACAGCTCCAAGTTCTCTTTGCTGAATTGCAGTTGCAAGCTCTGACTTCAGTCTTACTTAGATATGACTTAGATACTTTCTCCTAGATGCATTACTTTTTGATTTAATAAGCTTAAGTGAAGCTTACTTGCTACCGTTTTTGTTGAAATTCTACCTTATATCCTTCTGACAGACAGTATAGGTCAATTCCATGAACATTTAATGAGAAAGTTGACTTGTATTCTTCTTTTGGATTAGTTTTTGGTGGGTTGTTGTTTAAATGATGCAGCACTTAGAGTTATTTTTTTTTAATTATTTCAGCAGTCACTAATAAACTCACTTTTAAATGAACAAACTATACCTAGCTAATTGTAAGAAAAGGTACTTTATGTATTTTTCCTGTAGATGCAGAATAAAAGCCCTGGTTCTTCAGAATATCAAAGCAGATTTGTTTAACTGTATGCTTGTAATGCTCCTATTTCTTAGAAGTGATTTGAGTTGGAAGAGTTGGAGGAATGACAAAATTTTTACTTGCTGATAATGCCTCATACAAGTCAGGTTCTGGACCAATTGCTCTTCCCACTCATTATAGAGAATCCTACTAAATCATAAAACATAAAAATGTTGCATGTAATCCAAGAATTTTTGGTTACTATGAACACTTCAGACCATTTCACATTAAATATAGAGACTCATTTGTCTCTGTGATCCCCTTTTCTTTTAAGTGATTAAAAATTTATCTAAAAACACACACAAAATTACCATATATTGCAAGTCCACCAAAATCAGGTTGTTCTATGAGCTTCAGTGTGTAAAAGGCATTATGACAGAGGCTGTCCAGTGACCAATTCCTCCTTCCCTGGGGAGGATGTATTTTTCAGGATCTGACAAGTATCGCTTACTCACAGGACCTTCCAAATCAGAAGTGCTCCAGCAGAAAATTAATTTAGCAGGGATATAAGATATCTGCAATGAGAAACAGGATAATAAGTGGATCTAATCTTAGTTACTCGAAGTGCCTCACTTAGCTGCTCCTAAGGTTAGGAACCCAGGCTGGCTGGTAAATTATCGAACTCAACACAAATCTGTCTCAACAGCAAATACCAGTGTTGCCTCTCAGTATGAACAGCCATTCTTCCTGGAATTGCCTTTGGACCAGAGGAGAAAATAATTTTCTTATTTAATTCTTCTTTACAAGATAGGTATGTTCTCAGAACCAGCAAATATACACAGATTCCCATCATTATCAACAGAAACAGTCTGGCAGATGTTGCTTTGTTGTAATGCAAAGTTCTGCACCTGTACACTGAGATAAATCCAGAGTATCACACATAGTATGCTCCCTGAGAGCAGAATCTGACCAATCCTTTCAGTTACCTGGCATTTTTTTCTAGTAGAGACATTACAATAATCTTCAATATTAAATATGAGCATTCCATTTTTCTGCATTTATGAATTAAAATCTCATTTAGCAGCTCCAACTACCTGTAAATCATTATATGAATCAAGAAAATATTTCTAAATCCTTTGGATTCATTAAAAAGAAATTCAATAACATTTAGAAGACAAGGACATTGTATCTATGAGGGCAGATGAAATCTTAGAAGCTGAACCTAGAGCCCTCAGAAACATCATAAAATGCCTCTTCATAGAATCACAGGATCATAGAATACTAGGCTGGAAGGAGACTTCAAGGATGATATAGTTCAACCCTTCTTGGAAAAAACACAAGATGGCCCAGTACCTTGTTCAACAAAATCTTGGAAGTGCCCAACACTGGGGAGTCCTATATTTCCTTGGGGAGATTGTTCTCACCATGAAAAATTGTCCTCTTTTATCTAATCAGAATCTCCCCAGGTGTAACTCAAATTCATTATCCCTCTGTTCCATGTGACTCATTGTAAAAATGGAGTCTCCATCTTCTTTTTAGTCACCCTTCAAACAGTAGCACGTAGTGATAAGGTCTACCCTGAGCCTTCTTTTCTAAAGGCTGAACAAACCCAGTTCTCTCAGCCTTTCCACATGTCAGACTTCCCAGCCCTTTGGTAATCTTTGGAGTCCTTCTCAGGACCCTTTCCAAACTGCCCATTTCTTTTTATGCACAGCAAGAACCAAAAGTGAACACATTATTCCAGGTGTGGCCTGACAAGCGCTGAAAAGAGTGGGATAATGACTTCTCTATCCCTGCTGGTGATGCCCTTGTTAATGCAGCCCAGGATCCCACTGGAATGCTTTGATGCAGCAGCACACTCCTCACTCATATTGACCTTGTTTGCTACAAGGACCCCTACGTCCCTTTCCAAAGAGTCATTCCCATGCTGGGTAGATCCCAGTTTGGGCTGCACTCCGAGGTGATATTTTCCTAGGTGCACTTCTTGCTGAACTTGCAAGATTCTTGTTGGCTCACTTTTCCATCTAAGTCTTCCTGGAAGGCGGTTTTGCCTTCCAAAACATCCCTTGGGAAACTTTAGAATAACCTTGGGTGTATCTCATGTGGCCACATAGATTTGCGTGAGTCTACTTGATGTAGCAGGTTGCTGATAATTTCTCCTGGTATTTTGGGTGTTCCATTCTGCTCCCTGTCTCTGACTTTTATCTTGGGAAACTGGATACTCTAAGAACTCTGGTCATACAATTGAAGACTGAGCCAAAGGAACAATTAAGTACTTCCATCTTTTCTTCATCCTTTGGCAATATGTTTCCCCCGCATTTAATAAACTGTAGAGATTCTTCTTAGCCCTCCTTTTTTGGCTGATACATTTATAATAACAATTTTTTTAATCCTTAATGACAGTGGCCAGATAAAGTTCTAGCTATGTTTTAGTTCTTCTAGTTTTTCTCCTGCATAATCTCACAACATCCCTGTAGTCTTACAGAATTTCTTCCCTCTTCTTCCAAAGCTCATAAATTCTCTTTCTTTCCTTGAGATCAAGCCAAAACTCTCTGCTCCACCAGGCTGATGATCCTCCCCATGGGTTCATCTTTGTTTACTTTGGTAGGGTACACTTGATCCCATCTTGCTTCACTTATGAATATATTAAACTTACCTGGAGCCAATACCAGTCCCAGGGAGACCTCCCTTGTAGCAGGTTGCCAGTTCAAAAAGGTGAGTTTGCCACCACTCTCTCACCCCATCCACCACGCAGATCCCTTGTCTCGACCACAATGCCTCAGTTTCTCCAGTAGAAGGCTGTGAGGAACTGTGTTGAAAGCCTTGATTTAATTGTACTGGATTAAAAAAAAAAATTCCTTAAAGGAGATAATGGATCTGTTGTTGGTTTCAGAACAGTTCTTGGAGGCTGAGTGTCTTGAACTGTCACAAAATGTTGCATCCATCTTATCTATTAACAGCCTAGGGAAAACCATTTCAGAATGCAAAAAGTATGAGACTGGAGTTCACTTCTCAGGGTTACAGCTTCTAATGGACTGACTGTCACTGATAAGAAAATGATGGAGGAGCACAATGTTCTTGCAATCTCATTAGCTGGATATATTGTGTGATGCTAAAGTTACCAACCTGCAGAATACTAACATACAGCAGCTGCAAAAGAGTGAAGGAGAAAGCAATTTAAAGTTATACATGAAACTTTTATACTCTAGTTGTTTCTCTGAAAGAACAGTTTGCAGGGCTTTTTTGTTTGGTTTTGTTTGCTTGCTTGTTTTGTATTCTGTGCTTACATCTTTTAAGACACAATTTAGTTGGTGTTAATATTATTATACTAAAAAAGAGCCCTCAGTGACAACCAAGTGGTAAACCAACCAACCAAAATCCTGTCAGCAGAAACGAAGAGTATTTCTTGGATACATTTTCTTGTTCCAAGGATTTTTTTCACCTTTCTTTGTCCCTTATGCTAAATATTTCAGTGATGTTGTTTTTTTTTTTTTTTTTTTCAGAAAAGGATTTGAAAATACCCTATCAAGTACAAATAGGTTCCCTCCTTACAATTGCTTGACTGTCTAATACAGTTATTAGAATGTAAATGTGACATTTCTTACCTAGGGAAAAATCTAACCAAAGACGCTGACCTTCAGTTATTTATACATTTGTAGTAGACCCACAAATGATATTTTGAAATTGGATGTCAAATATATTGCTAAATATGATGTAAATACCCCTCCATACATCTTCAGCCTAATCAATAATTTTCCTCTTAAGGTAAAACACTTTTGATGCAATAGAAATTCTCATTCATAAGTCTTTCAGAGACAACTATAGAAGAAACATGGACTGAGAAATCAGAAACAATGAAATATTTTTTTTTTTTTTCCTTCAAACTACTCAACCTGGAGTTGTATAAATTGGGTTAAACCAAATATTTCAGGTTATAATACTTTACAATTATTAGCTGAGAACTACTGGTGATAATCTTGTCTCTGCACTAGTTTTAGTACAATTTTGTGACAAAATGGTGTATGTCCTTAAGGACTTTTTTTCTATGGTCTTTTTGGATCATGTTTCATGGGTAAGCTAAATTTCCTCATGAGCCTGGAATAATTTGATTCTGTCTGGTCCTTCTCCTGATAGATGTTGTCATCTCCATCATATCTTTAATGAAAAATGAACATGTGTTAGAGATGTTCCAGCTACATCCTAGTGCTTTCCCAGCAGCTGGACAATAGGATCTCACCATGTAGCTCAGGGATGACCCAGGATGACATGCTAGAATTACGGGATAACACTCAGGTTAGAAGCAGGTAGGGGAATTTGTGTTCTTTGTTGTTAGTTGGGAACTCAGAGTCACAATATGGTATATAAATCTTTCTCACTATAGAAGGAATAGTACATATATTTCAAAATGCATCACTTGATAAATCGGGCTAATCTGTACATCCAGGTCTCTGTGGGGTTCCTAACATGGTGAAGAACAGTTTTTAACCAAAGAATTTTAAAGATTTACCCATGCATTTTGCAGATAATCCCTCAAAGGGTTGATCTTAAGCATGTGGTGGCAAATTTCTTTTAAGAGCATTGTAGTCCATTGTCTCTGGGGTCAGCTCAGGTGTCTGTAAATACTGGTTTCATTTTCCGCATGTAACAACACAAATTGCACCCATTCATGCTAATTTGCATGTCACTGAACTGTAAAGATGTTAACCTTTTTTTAACACACATGATTTTGATAAATAAATAGAAAAATGCTGCACTCAAAGTAGTGATATCAAGAATGAATGTACAAAAGAAAGTATCAGAACACACAAATATTCCAAATAATCATAGAATATTCCAAGTTGGGAGGCTCCACAGAGGTCATCGAAGTTCAGCTCCCTGCCCTGCGCAAGATAGTCCCAGGAATCCCACCATACGCCTGACAATGTTGTCCATACTCTTGTCAGGCTTGGTAACATGACCACTTTCCTAGGGACCCTGTTCAGTACCTTGTTTAAGTTCCTATGGGGGTTAGGGCCTTTTGGCTAGCTCTGGCCCACCCATACGACCTCGGTCTGGCTTCTCTGCTGCTTGGCAGATCTCACCAGACCCGTGGGTTTCCCGGCTGGCACTCTGCGGCAAATTTGCAGTGACGGCTGCGGCGAAGTAAAGGAGAGTCTCTGCTCTGAGGGGGGTGAAAGCTGATTTATTGATGGAGCACCCGACGGCGCCTCTCCCTCTGATGTCTTTCCCCAGGGCAGAGCAGAGAACAAAGGACGTACATCAGGTCTTAAGGGGGGAAGATTGGGGCTGGGTCCCAAGTGTCCTCCAACCGATTCCTCAGGGGTTATCTTAACATTTAANGGAAAGGTTACAACCACGTACAAAATTACAGGGGTACAAGGAACAAACCATCAAAACAAAGTTAAATACAAAGCACACCACTACAAGTTCCCTCTGTGTAAAGACCCTTTTTCTAATATCCAACCTAAATCTCCCCTGGCACAATTTCAGGGCATTCCCTCAGTTCTATCACTGGTCACCACAGAGTGATCAGTGTCTGCCCCAGCTCTTCCCCTCACAAGGAAGCTTTAACTGCAATGAGTTCAGTTCAGTCTCCTCCAGGCTGAACAGACCAAGTGACCTCAGCCACCACTCACATGGCTTCCCCTCCAGACCCTTCACTATCTTTGGAGCCCTCCCTTGGACTCTCTCCAATAGCTTTATACCTTTCTTATATCGTGGTGTCCAAACCAGTACTCAAAACAAGGTCACTCCAACTCAAAGCGGGAATATCACTTCCTGTTTCCTTCCTTTATAGTTAATGAAAGAGCTGTAGAACCACAATTTAATTTCCCTCTTTATTCTCATATGCATCACTATACATTCTATATCAATGCCAACAATGGACTCTAAAGCTTAGCTTTCTAGAATAAAAATTCTCTATATTTTAATTTAGAGTGAGGTGACAATCTAATTCTGTTTTCTAGAATACTCTTTGCAATATCTGGAGCTTTTTCCACCAAACCCATCATATTGAACTAAAAATAACCACCCTGCTCCATCATAGTGTTTCTATTGGTATTTCTAAGGTAATAAGTAAGAATAAGTAAGTAAGAATTCATTAGAATAATTTGAAATTATCTGATGACATAATTACCAGCAGAATATAGGTCTTCAAAATACAGCTTGTAACTTTTTTCTTTTTAAAATTTGGTTGGGTTGATTTTATAGCCATGTAGACATGTTCTCTATAGAAATAATATAAAATGAGAGGTGTCTTAGTTACATGAATGCCACAAAAATCTTGCCAAAATTATGAGAACTTTCAAATCACCCTATTTCTTTTGAACTAGAGAAAATCCTGTTCCTCAATGCTCAGAGTAAAGAAGTAGGTAAAACTAAGGTTGCTGTCCATACTTGTAACACAACCCTCTTCTCCCTGCAGATCCTTTGGTTGTCTTATGCAGCTCACTGCATATTTATGGAACTGTCATGACACACTTTCTTCTCTTATTCAGCAGAGGACTGGAGGAAAGGTTTTCCTGACAGAAACTAGAATCTCAAGCTTTAGGAGCACAACAGAAGTAAAGAGCTAGAGAAGCAGAAGCTAATATTTTCAAAACTGATTCTTATTTTTTTATTAATTATGTTCAGGTTTCAACCTAATTTAGGGAAGGCTACCATGGTTTTCCTATACAGAATGAAAATGCTGTGAGTTTGAGAAGGGTTTGAGCTAAACCCTTCAAATACATTTGAAGGATTAAATAAATTAAACCTTCTGAAGGTAAAGAAAATTCACAAAATATGTTTACTCTGGATAATTTGTTTGATTTCACAGCAAACCTTAATGCTTCCTTTGGATATTTTAAAAAGTAATCAAATTTCCTGACTTCCCTCTTATTTTGAATTTGCCTTTCTGTCTTCCTCTTTCAACAGAATTTGATTTAATGTTTTCAAGGGCACATTCATTCTTTCCTTTGAAATTATGCCAAAGTCCTTAAAGTCTCTAGTGAGAGATTATATTAGTTAGAAAAAGCGGGAATGAGTATGAGTTTTCCGATATTCTAATCAGAAAGAGCTTTAAACCATTCCCCAAATGCACACTTCATATGAAAAATTTGAGTTTTAAATTTAAAAAATGCTGACAAATCTTATTCTTAGGATTCAACATTTGTATATATGCTCTTATTTGTTTGTTTGTCTGTTTAAAGGAGCTTTGATACCCTTGTGGGATTAAGATGAAATGGCTGAAATGAATGTTAATTGAAACTGGTCAATGTACTTAATGGAGTAAAAATTCCAGCTCAAGCATGTGATTAAATGTTTCAGCCTTACAACTGAATCTCTGGATGGCCATAAATACTTTTTTACATTAAACACCAGGTTGATGATGAAAAGCAATTTACACCTGTCACATGACTAGACTTCTATGAGATAATTTTCTCTATAACTTTTGAAGTATTCGGTCTCTTGAGTGTGCATTACCTTTTTGCTTGGTTATTTTTGTCATGTAGAATTATTTAATTCAGAATAAGTTGATTGGTTACGCTGGAAAAAGTAACAAAGTTTAGTGTCATATTTTAGTACATGGTAGATGTCTGTTCATGAGAAATATATGAAAGACTATTTCTGTAAAATTGTTCTTTAAAGCATGTTTGGTTTTGTTCTTTTTATTCTGGATTGATTACATTTTTGAAAATATCCCTCATGTCATTAAAAATAGGAACTCAGAAATGCTCTGAGATGGTTTTGCAGGAAGTACAGCTGCAATTCCAATTTCTCATTTAGATCATTTTTTTTCTATAGTCCTGTTAATCAGTTCTTCATTTGTCAGAGAGAGTAATAAATTCATCCATTATGTTGTTTTGTATTTTTGTAAGAGCTCACTGTATATGTAAATATATATATGACATATACATAATATACATGACAATTCTACTTTTTAATCTTTTATCTAGACTGTTGTATCTTCTTGGTATTGTTGGTCCTTGCCATCTACTGGAATAGCTCAGCACATTCTGACAGTCAGATTTCTATCATGGGAGGTATTTTATATGCAGCATGAAGTGTTGTCTCAAGCTCTTTGTGCTTATGAGACCTTATGACACCAGGAACAAAGCAGCCCCTGGCAGATACCAATGATGAGCTGGTTCCTTGCCTCTTCCCTCAGCTCATCATTCACTTGCAAGAAAAGTGGAATTATCTCAGCTATTTGCTGCTCTCTAAGTCACAATGACCTAATTGACTAGGATTGCTGTGAAGAAAATATCATCAGTTTATTGCCTTTAAAACCTCCTTTTTTTAAACCCTCAAAAAACTCAGGAATAAAGAAATGTGTATTGTAATTACATCAGAGGGACAAACAAAGTTTTAACCTTCCATCTACATGCTTGAGATACGTCATGTTGGTTAGTAGGACTAAAAAGGAATCCATTTTTGTACTAGTGTTAATTGTCCCTAGGCAAATACTAGTAAGAGCAGCTTCATCTAACATGATTATTAAATGTTGATTTTTAATTAAGAGATATTTGTAATATAGAAGGAACTTTCATCTGTGTAGAAAGGATACTTAAAATATTTTAATATCTACTTTTTACACTGTTCAGTTTTTTAATTACTATATTTTCTTTCACAGTAAATTTTAGCAGAATATAAATTCAAGAGAGTTTTTTATAACATCTTTTTAATAGTTACTATTGTGAAAGCTGGGCACTTTGACCCTAATTAACATTGAATGCTATTTTTCACTGCCTGAAGGGACCAGCTAAATTTTCCTTGCTGATCATAATCAAAAGCCTGTTTGTTTAGCAATCATTATTATAATAAAAAAGAGACCGAGTGAGAAGGAGTGAGAGACTATTTATATAAGTACCACAGAGACGTCTGCTTTCAAAACAGAAAGAAAATGTCTCTCAGCTCCCAGTGATATTAATGGAAGTTCTCCAACTAAATCCCTGAACATCCCTTTGAAAACATGTGCCTAACATAGATAAAAGTGTAGGTTTCTTCTTTCTTTAAGCAAAGAGAAAATCTGGTCAGATTTATTTTGCCCCTCCCCCCATTATGATCTTGGTGGGCTTTGTAAAAACTCTGCTGAGAGACACATCTACACTCTTCTACTCTTCTTATAAAAACAATTCTCTTTAGTTCAGAAATAAAAGCAGGCTTCATCAGATTTTTTTTTTTCCCCAATGCTAATAGATTCTCTTTTTACTTGCCCTGAAGAGGATATCTACAAGGGAAAGGTGAAACTGTGATATAAATTGGTATCATCCTTGGGGGAAGGGAAGTCACCCAGTTGGGACCTTGGGAGCTCCAAAAAGGGAACACTCCAGGGCAAAAAAATTTTCTAACTTTATTGTTTACTCGCAGAAAATGTCTTCAGTAGGTTGTTTAAATGAAGCAGGGCTGGAGAAGTTATTCTTCATAACTCGTTGGGGTAATCTGCAATGTGAATTCCTGCTAAAGGGGAAGAGCAGGCGCCCACTTGGACTGGCTTCTGAGGAAATGCTAGGTCAGAAGCCTAATGTACAACCAGAAAAGAAGGCTTACTTTTCCTCTTTCAGAATGGGATAATTTGAAAACATAATTGCATAAGAAAGTTGAAACAGCTTTTCACTCGTGACTCAATTTATACTCTGTTTTCTACTCAAGAAGGTTTCTTAAAATATTATGCCGTTCTTTTTATGTGTTTAATGAGGTTGTATAATTTAATTTCTGGCATAAAATTCTCTTCTTGTTATAATAAATTTAATAAATTATATTAATATTTTATAAAAGTATTCATGTTTTATATGTGTAAAGCAATTGTTTTAATGGTTTTATTTTCTTTTTAGAATACATCCTAAAATTTCAGCTTTCAACTCCATCTTGGAGCCAAGCTAAATTTCCAATTGCCAAATTTTCCCTGGAGAGTTAATTCTGGTGTTTGGGCTAGTTCTACTCCCTGTGATGGATGTTTGACTATCTGTGCCAAGACAGTAAAGTTTAGAATTTATAGAGTAATTGATTATCTCAGCTAAGAAGTCAAAAAATATGTAATGATTAGGAGAACCAGGAAGAAAAACCTAAACCAAAACATTGTTTTCCTTAAAATTAACAAAATTATGCATTTTTAATGTCATAGAGCTTTAGAAGAGTGACATTTTTGTAAGATAAGAGCTGATTTATCCTGTTTATATCTCATGGTTAATTAATGAAATATTACAGAGTTTTAATAATTTCCTTTTTTTTTCCTATTCAGAGTTAACTTCACAGTAGAAGGAATATGGAAACCATTTTCAGTTTAAGTTGTAATTCACTGTAAGAGAAAGATAATTTATTTAAGACAAACTAGGATTAAATGTATAAAAATAAGTATATATATAATATCTCATTTGTTTTTAATGTCAATACAGTGTGAAGGTGGAAACATTTCTTTCATGAGAAGTCAGAGACAGCTGGGTACAAAAGGCAGCATTTACAGCCACTTTCACATTTCTGCTTTGGGTTTGCAGGAAACAGCCTGTACCTTCCACAGATCACCAGTGTATCAGAAATGTCTTTTTTTGTTTGTTTGTTTTTATTCATTTCCCCTCCATTAAAAAAGACATTATCTACTCTTCAAAAATGAGGACGTATTCATGTTTGACACTCAAACTTAGCTGCAGATCATCACCCAAATATGTCAAACGTCTGAAGCTTTTACATTTTTTAAATTATGGAAACTGTTCTTGAAGAAAAAATATTCATTACATGGTTTAAGAAGCAATTTTCCATTAGAAACCCTGTACTGTTTTCTATCAGTTTTAAAGAATTCCTTGATCATTTAAAGTATACATAAAAAACATATTTAAAAACTGTAAAGACAGTCAGACTATTTGTCACAAATATACTCTCAAAATATTTCAAGAATGTTAACTCAGTATCTTAACATTGAATATAAAAAGAAGGAACCCAAAAATACTTCAGAGCTCTGATTCCAGCTATTGGACAGTACATCTGTACTCCAACCTGTAATAAGCTGAGACCTCGCAGTCCTTTCTTCTCGTGTCCTGCTCTCCACTTTCCACTAGATATAGCCAAAGCATCTTTACTTCACTCTGACCACATGAAACTAAAGCTGACCATAAACTACCAAAGGTTTGCACAGAGGTAATTAATGGCATAGGCTAACTTTAAAAATCTTCATCCTACAAAAGCAGTTAAGAGGTGGCTTAAATCATAATGACTTTCATGTACCCGAGTGGACCATAAGTATTCATTCAGATAAAGGAGAGATGGTAAATCAAAAGCATTCTCAAAGGCAGTTTCAATCACAGCAAACAGTATTTTTTCATTGACTTCAAGCATTTTATTCAATATGTTAATTTTTCAGTAATTTTGCAAGGAGGAAAGTGTTCTTCATCCTTATATCTTACTTTTGTTCTCTGGTAAACAATGATGAGTCAGTCAAATTAACTGAAAGAGATAGCCCAGCATTTATGGCCTTTATCTCTGAATGGAAATATACACACTTTACATTTATGGAAAACTCATCTCTATTGTTTTGATTGAGCTTTCTTAAGCTGAAAGGCAACATTCCGCATTAGTAGTGCATAAATACCCAACCCCTTGCTTTCAGTCCACTGAAATTTTTATCAATTTCTCTTTAAATTCCTTTGAGAACTATGAATTTTTCAGAATGCATAAGTATTAACATTCTAAACCTTCTAGCACCAGAGAGAGTGAGAGTCTTCCCCCCTCCCGCCATTCTTTGATGCTACAAAACATTGCCTAAACCAAGAAGGCACTCACCGCTAATAACAGAACCCTGTTTTCTCAACACCTCCTGCAACTGCAGGTCAATGACTGACAGAATAAGGTTATGAGCCATGCCTTCTTAATACACTTCTAAATGCTGCCAGGACCTGACTGCTATCACTAGTAATGACAAACTCTAACACCTGCAATCTTATCAGGTGACAGAAATACCACACCAAAAAACCCAACTTGTCACCATCTCTGCAAATAAATGTGAAAGGAGAAATCAGACTCTTCTCAGTTACAATTTTTACAGGAAGAGTGAAAATTTCCTTCTTAAGTTGTCAGTCGAGCTTTTATTGCATTGCTTTTCAATTCTTTTGGTTAATGTAAAGGTGTAAATGAAACCCACCATTTTTATGTAGGCAGAAGATGAAGTGTTTGGATCTAATTTGTTCATCTTACCTCAAGAAATAGTCTCCCTTGAAACCAAAATTAGTGAATTTCTGTTCATTTTGAGGTTCTAAGTAATCAGTCACCTCTACTTCAGGACCCGAGGTTTGTTACATAGCATTTTCCTGGTTTTCTCTTCTTTATATCTTATTTGAATATTTAATGCTTTACTTTGAGAAACAACTACAAAAAAAAAAATCCCTTTGAAGAATAAATAAATTAATAGAACAGCACTGTTCAAGGAGTCCAGAGAAAAGTCTGTCTCATATAATTTTGGGTTTTATTTGCTAAAATAGAATATTATTATCTCAGCATAAGTAAATTATCTTTATTTTCCTCAGTTTCTGACCTATAATTAACTCCTTGTAATTTTGTGCCTGTACAAATTTCTAAATTATCTACCTTATTTGTGTAATGGGAGTCAATTTAATTTGTACTACAGGGGTTCTTCTCTGCATGCAACTCTATTCCCTACATGATTTTTAATTTGATTATTTTTTAAAACTCTAACCTTTTAAATACATACAAAAGACCTAGCTAAATCAAAATTAGTCTTTGTGCAAAGTACTGCCATTCAACTCACTGGACAACTTATAAGCTCTTTCATAAATTTAAACTGCAGCGGTTTTTAGTCAATATTTCAAATCTTTGGAAAACATTTCTTTTGAAACTTTGCCTTACCTTTTGCACTGAGGACAAATGGTAGCAGTAAAAACACATAGTATTACTAAAATGATACATGGAACTGAACAGGATCGTTCTGAAAGACATCTTAATACATACCCACTGTTCTACAGCAGTGGTAGTTTGGTCTCTTCCATGGTTAGCCCTGCAATTTTCCTTTATGTCCTCAAGTGACTTCTGGAATTCTAGAGTGACTGCCATTCTTACAGACCATAGGCACAAATTATTCCCTATCTGGAATAATGAAGTTGAAGGAACATTTCTTCCCAACAATATTGTTTACAAGCAGATTTTAGAGCTAAATCCTCTTATTAAAAATTAAATTAGTCCTTAGTTACAGTAAATATGAGTGAATACCTCTCTTCTTCCTTCTGTATCTCTTCCATTTCTTATATGTAACTAATATTTGTCATGAACAATGAATATCTCATATATATTTTTTTTTAGAATTTCACTTGTTGAGAGAAAAACAGAATTGTGGGGAGAAGAAAGAGATTTTGTTCATAAATTTCAAACCTGTTATTTTTGAACTTCCATAAGAAATCCACAGAGAGGAATCTAATGATTTTTCACTGTGCTGGATTATACAGTATTTTTCAGTGTTTGCCAATTAAAATTGACAGTACCAGATATGCTACACATTTAGGCATTTGTATTTCACTTATTAGAGTCTTGTCTCCTAAAACATATCTCCTTTCTGATTTGCCATGCTTTTGTTTTCATGGAGAAGGTCATACATTTAGGTAAGTATTGTGGCTATTCACAGATAAGTCCATGGGATGTACTCATATCTGCTTACTTCTCTGCAGCTGACTCTTATTTTTCCCCCAAAAATTCCTGCCCAAAGTATTCAGTGAGATTTTTACTGATAACATCATCTGGAGTCTGAATGGATACTTGATTGCAGCAGCACCAGAAATACAAGGTGCCTGCAGGATTATTCCATGTTCTTATGCTGCACACATCAATAACTCTGCTTTGCTTTCCCCAGTTATGTAATTAACTTCCGTAAGTGGAACATATCCTTTTCAAAAACAGTGTGGGAACTTTAGGCAGGACCTTAAGACTTATTGTTTCCTCTTTCATTCTTTCCCTCATTTAAATTCCCATAATGTCAGGACTATTGTATTTCATGCCTACATTTTATAATGCAGTTTTCAATTTCTTTGACATTTTATACCCTCCTTATAAACTCTGACTTTTGAGTGCTTATAATATTGATTTTTCAGGTCTTTCTTAGTAATACTGCCAGAGCCAAAAAAATCACAAGCTGAATTCCAATATTTTCAACTCATTAGTCTATTCAAAGAAATGGAATCTTCTTCTTGATGCCATTTTAGGTTTTTATATTGTAAAATATTTAAATGGCAGTGTAAGGAATGAATAGGCTCCCTAACTTTTAATCTGTTCAATCAAACAGAAGTAGTATCTCCATGGTAAAAAATTATTTTTCTTCATAATCTCAGGCCTTTATTTGTCTAATCTCTCAAATAACTTATTGCAGAATTCCACGTCTCTGGTGACTTCTACAGCACATCCTCTTCCCATCATAAAAATGTTTCCATTTTCCTCAACTTTTATCTGGAATTTTTTCTGCCTTCCTTAAGGGAATATAGGGAGTATTATCCTTATTTAGTTGAACATTTTTTTTTTTTTTCTTTCTGTGAGTATATTATGGACCTCAATGAAAATCAGTTTAATATCTTAAATTAAAATAGCCAACTTTTCTGGGTCATAATTACTTTTCAGTGACTCTAAATCATGTGTTTTAAAAACTGCTCTTGTGAACACTGCCACAAGTTCTTCAAACCTATGCTTGATGCGCTTCATAAAAATGCTAGTTTTTCTTCCCTCTGTGTGGATGGTTTTATTCTGATTGGCTGCACTAACTGTTATGCTCTCAAATCAAGCATGCAATTTCTTTAGGCACGGCTGCTTCCCTCATTACCTAGGATGTAGAGTCTTAGAACAGGGCAAACCAATGTGCAAACCCAAGTTAGCTAGGGAAAAGATACTCTAGATGTCCTGATCTAGAGAAAGACTAAATGTACTTGAAAAAAAAAGAACAGAGAATAGAATATGTCTGCAGAGAATACCATACATGACAATGCTATATGCAGTAAAATGTTTCCATCATGAAGATGACTTTTTCTACAGGGCAGAATTTTACAGGGCATATGTGGCACATGATATAAGTAATTCCTGATTTTTCAAAAATGGGTAAAACAAATAAAATTAGTAAATTAAATTTCTTTTTTTTTTTTTTTTCAAAAGAATAGAAACAAAAAAAAAAAAAAACTGAGCTATGCTAAAGAGCTATTTCTAGGAAAAAAATTTAAAAAGAAGTTGTAACTAAGTAGTAAAACAGAAATGCTTTGGGAAATAAACCAGAGTGATTTCATTAATAATGAAACAGGTACAACTGCTAATTTAGTAAAATAGTGACAGCTTTTATAGGTAGTATTTGTTTAATCACCTGGATATTGTTTCACCATTTCTCAGAGGACAGCTCTTAGGAAAAATCCTTACTTGGATATACACAATTGTGAAGTAGAATAGTTGTAAGCAAGTTCCCTCTATATCTTCAAAAGAGTTAGAATTCTTGTGTAATGTGAACCTGAGGGGTGTGTGTGTGTGTGTGTGGCAATGGGCATTGTTAAACAAACAAAAAGGATAAGAAACTCAAGGAACTTGGCAAAGCATGTGCTTGTGGTTTATCTGTTGCTCCTGTTTATCTTATTATTTCCCTGATACTACACTGAGAAATCAAGAAGAAAACACTATCTCCTAGAAACAAAAAACCTTTAAATGTATGAGTTATTACTCAAAAGAATGTAAAGCAGAATATAAGAAATAGTCTTCTGAGAAGTAAAAGCATCGACCTGATTTTTCTGTAGTATTAAGTTGCTTTCTTTCCTCTGTTCATACCATGTTCCTGGTAATATATATACATTTTGCTGGCATTCCTTTTTACATTTATCAGCTACGCAGGTTTTCCAACATTGTGTTCCAATTTTCCTTTTGTTATTGGACACTAAATCTGCCCTGTCAAAATGATTTCTTTTATTGATTATTCCAACTCTAATTATAGCATGGGACACATGAATTTATTCTATTAAGACTACCTCCAAATAATATCTTCTGTATTCTCTGCAATCATAGATTTTTGCTCATCTATAGGCATTAATCACAATTACAGGTTTTTATTGACTAATTCTCTCCCATTGCAGTCGAAAACAAATAGATATTGGTTTGGGGATTTGTTTCTTCTAAAATCAATCTATTTAAAGAGCCTGTACAGCTGCAAGATTAAGTTTAAATTATTAGTCAGGGAACATCTATTTTTCAAATCAAATATATTACTGAATGCTTATAAGTAAATAATGAATACAAGTTTATATAATTAATTATTCTTTTTTCATCTGTTAAATTATTTTTTTCTTATTATTTTCATACTTACAGGTTTCACAAAAAAGTGCTCCAAGTAGAAAAAATTCTTTAAATGCTTATTGCAAATTATATCGTATTCCAATAGATTAATTTATTGCAACTGAACAAAAGAGTATATTAAATATTAATTTTCTTCTATCTTCACTGATATTAGTGATTTAAGTTTGGATATAGTATAATCAATTACATTGAAACATGCTGTGAGAAAGTGAGCCTAGCACATTAATTTAATCTATTTTAGCTACCCCTGTTGTCTCCAAAATCATTTCTATGGTTACAAAGCATTTGTCAAAGATTTCTAAAAGAAAACATCCTGTGCTGCTGAATCTTCTCTAAATAAGGCTAGTATTTTATTATTCTCTCTTGAAATACCTAGTTTGGGATTTCTGTATCTCTAAACATTTCTCCCTCAGTAAGAGAGAATTAAAACATTGTCATCAATTGACATTTTCTATAGACAAAATGGTGCTTGTAATAGTGCTTGACAAATGGTGCTTGCTATAGACAATAGGTGCTTGTAAAACAGAACAAGAAACATGCAAATGTTTATAAGCAGCTAGGAGAACTTGACGTGTCTCATCTGAGATATCAAAGTACTCAGTTTCTTTTCAGCCTTTCAGGAGACACACTGACAGAGTCCACCATGCGTTTTAGAGCTGTAAGACTTTAATTGTAGGCTGACATGAATTTAAATTGATACCTATAATATCAAGAAGGCAGGAAGGAAAGGATTGTAATTGTAATCTCTTAAATATGAACCTATACCAACTTTAATCCTGAATTTGATATAGCTCAAGAGTGGTCCCAAGTTGCAGAAACTTTTAAGAGGTAGATTCAATTCTTAATACTTGAATGCAACTGGCATCACCCTTATAGGACATAGATTGGTTTTGGGAGAAATACATTCTTTTCAATCATCATTTGAGAGAAAATAATACAAGCTGCTCTGAGACTTCAATATGAAGCATCACTAGAGCTTGAAAATAGTCCATGACTACCGCTTACTTTTATCTTGTATAAAGTTGCACTGCTACCCAAAGGGGAAAACTGCCTCTTCCTTTTGTTTCCTTCCTTCTGCCAGAACAAGGGTTCATGGATCTCCATGGTGAAATGGTGCTAAAGGCTTAGATTCCACATTAAAAAGTCATGTAGGAGTCACCCTCACTGACATCCACGCTGGAGTGTGGCTCTTTTGTCTTTTGTTTACAGAAACATTGAAATTTCATTCTACAAGGGAGTGTCTCTGCTGGCCATTAAACACAAAATAAGATTTATTTTTCTTTGTAAAGAAAGCTTGTTTGATTTTATATATATATATATATATATACACATTTATGTATTTAATATTTATGTTTTATTTATTATTTATCACAGAAGATTGCCAGGATTGTTATGTGCCTGGCATGATGGCAATGCTCAGAAATCCAATCTGTGATGAATTCTGCAAATAAAAATTTTAAATTCTTTCAAATAAAATAGCATAAACTATGCTAGAAGCTACCTCTGGACCACTAATCTATCCTAAGTTCCAAGCAATGCTAATTTCAAAGTTAGCTTGGATTGCTGAAGATTGCCTTCAGTTGAAATACAAAAAGCTTCAAGGATTGAGATTTCATGGTCTTTCTGGGCTCTTGTCTTGACTCTTTTCAGCTTATTGTGGTGGTTTGGCTTCTTGACCCTGACTGGACTCTAGCTGCTTAAGAAAGCTGCTCTGTCAGCTGGACTGGGGAGAAAACTATAATGAACAGCTCATGGAAGGGCAAGGACAGATCCCTCACCCGTTGCTGTCACGGGCAAAATAGACTTGCTTTCTAAAACTACCTGAAATGAGTTTGCAGGGAGATGCACGTCCTTTCTAGAACCAAGTGTTAGAAGAAGAGGAAATGGCTTCAAGTTATGCCAGAGGAGGTTTAGATTTAATATTAGGAAGGATAATAACCAAAAGTGTTGTCTAACATTGGAACGAGATACCTGGGGAAGTGGTGGAGCCACCATCCCTGAAGATATAAAAAAAACATTTAGATGGGTACTTAGGGACATGGCTGAGTGATGGACATGACAGGACTGGATTAACAATTGGACTTGAGGCTCCTTAAAGGTCCTTTCCAACCTGAATGATTCTATAAGTCTGTGAATAAGGATAAAAATATTTTAAGTTATTACCAATCAAACCAGAGTAGGACAATGAGAAATACAATCAAATCTACCTCCTTCATCCCAGGCTCAACTTTACTCTGTATTATTTACTTTCTTCCTCTGAGAGGTGCAGTGAGACAGGAAATGAGAGTTGTGGTCTGTTCATTGCGCAATATCTCTGCTGCTCCTTCCTCTTCATGGGGAGAACCCTCAACCTTCCCCTGCTCCAGCATGAGGTTCCTTCCATTAGTGACAGCCCCCATGGACTTCTCCAACACTGGTCCTTCCCATGGGCTGCAATTCATCGTATCTGCTCCAGTGTGGGTCCCTTCCATGATGTGCAGTCCTTCAGACACAGCCTGCTTCAATGTCAGTCCCCTGCAGGGTCACAATACCTGCCAGGAAACCTGCACCCACACACATTCCTCTCTCTAAGGGGCCACAGGTCCTGCCAGAAGCCTGCTCCAGCACAGGTTTTCCACGGGGTCACAGCCCCCTTCAGGCATGCACTTGCTCCAAGGTGGGATCCTCCACAGGCTGCAGGTGGATCTCTGTTCCATTGCCCTCCGTGGGCTGCAAGGGCACTGCTACCTCACCATGGTCTGCACCACAGGCTGTAGGGGAATCTGTGCTCTATTCCTGGAGCACCTTCTCCCCCTCCTTCCGCACTTACTTAGGTGTCTGAAGGGCTTTTTCTTTCCCATACTCCTCTCCCCAGATGCAGCTTGTTGCACAGATTTTTTTTCCCTTCTTATGTGTGCCGTCACAGAGGCACCATCACTGACAATGACTGACTCGACCTTGGCCAGCAGTGGGTCCCACCTGGAGCCACTGGCATTTGCCTCCATTGTACACAGGGGCAGCCTCAGGCAGNAATCCAATACCTGTATCTCTTTGCAATTTGCCATTTACAACTAATATCTGAAGTCTGTTGCTTTCTTCTTTATGGCAGCTCATTACTGTAGTTGATTGTAGCAAGCTGATGCTCTCCTGCCTAGTCACATCACCTCTGCACTAAACAAATCCATTTCCCTTTTCCTCTCCTCATCTATCATATGCTCCATTCCCCTAAGCATCTCAGCAGTATAGCGCTAATGAGTATATCACTGTAAAGTAAAGGGGATCAAAGAAGAAAGACGAAACTTAAAAATAAACAAAGTGATCAAGGTAGCTCTAGGCACATGTACCTGGTTGCAATGAAGAACTACTAATGTAGTATTTTTCTGGGGGAAAAAAGGGTCAGTGACTTCACATCTTTTTCTGAAGACAATCAGCAATGAAGAAATTAGGCATTAACTCCCAGATTATGGGCAGCATACTCTCTCTCCCCTTTGCTGAAGAGCATCGAACCCTCAATTTTGATATAAAGGAGTCACTATTTTTCTCCAGGAAATCTATACGGAGCTCAAATTTCTTGAAAGATTAGGAAATTAGAATAATTATTTTCCTAATTGTGATTGGGTTATAAATTACAGTAACTGCATTTCAAAATAGAAGAACTAAATTTTTTTCATCTTCTTCTTAAATTTCAAATACACTGTTGCAGGACTGGAGCAAAGTGGCAGAAAAATAAGAAACTGATGAGGATGAAAGTAAACCCTCTCAATATGTGTGATTTGCAAGATAAAAATCACTTATTTTCACTTTGCAAATTCTGACTTTAATAGCAAAAACAAAATCCAAATCAGTCCTTCCAATTTCATGTCTCATGAAACAGGTATGAGATGTACCTTCCTCATGTTAACTGGCCTATTGCCTAGATTAATGTTTGCTCTAGAGATGTAAATGCAAATTAAATTTTTAATGAAAATAATTACTTCTTTGTAGTATGCACACAGACCTATGGCTCTGTCTTGAGATCAGATGACAGCAAGCCAACAAATAACAAAATATATCAAGAACAGCAAAGAAAACTGTATCCTCTTTAAAAAATGGAAGTTTTAAATGTTCCATTTAATGCTTTTTGAAATACATGAAATATGGAAAAGGATTTAAATTCCTCAAAGAAAGCTTGCAATAATGAAAGTATTAGCTTCACTTTATATTAAAATGTTTTGAAATGCAAAGACTGATGCTTGCCAATTGTTAGTGAATGCACATAGCCCCAAGAAGAGGTAAGCCATGACTTACCCTTCAACTCTGCTGCATTATTCCTTATGATGAATGTATTATTAAAAGACAATAACAACCACCACTCTGACATGGAATTTTAGCAGCAGCCACTGCAGAACTTACTGTCTTGGCCATATTTTTGTTCTATTGCTTTTAGTTTAATATTAAAGGCAATTTTTCAGGGAATGATTATGGTTAGGAGTTTCCATAGATGTAAAAGTTTCAAAACCTAGACAAACCATTAAGTTACATATTTTCACAGAAGTGGGATCTAAATTTGTTCATCCTGGTTATCCAGAGAGTAAAACTAACAATCATGAACTGAAGATTAATAATTTGTTGGGATTTTCACAGTCTATTGCAAACATAAGTCTACTCCTGTTTGTGTGAATAGGACATATACTGGACATCTCTGCCAGTGAAACAGAGGAAATGAAATATCAAACTCTTTCAAAAATATTATAAATAGTATACAGTTCATTTATCATTTTTCTTATTTGTGTGATTTGGATGCATTACCAGAAATCACAAAATCTAGGCTCTGCATATCTTCATCCAGAAAGACCCTAGTTCAGTTCAAGGGGAATTTTGCTTGGGGAATAAAGTCAGACATGAACTCAGTTCTCCAAAATCATTCTGGTTCTTTAAATCCCTGTGAAAATAAAAATAATCCTTTTTAGAAGTAAACAGAACTATGTAACATGCAGCATAGTAAGTTGGAAATCTATGGTGGAGTAGAACTTTTTTTCTAGTTATCTAGATTTTCTCCTGTTTTATGATTTTAACACCTTTCTCTTTCAGTGAACAGTTACACTTATGAAAACACACAATCACATTGAATGCTTCACCACAGTACATTGAATACAGTACAGAGTATTTCCTTCTCTCTTGTCACTGGCAGTGAAATGCAAACTGAATGTCAAGGCAAGCCACTGTTTTTAGCTGTCTTCAGGTACTGCACTACCAAAGACTCCGAGATTGCTGGCCCTCAACTATCCTGTTTTTTAGCAATTCCCTGCTTTCTATTTTTTGTTTGTTTGTTTGTTTTGTTAGATTTTTTTTTTGGTTTTGTTTTGTTTTTTCTCCTTTTCACTCACTGAATTGCTAGTAAATTGATGTTTGATGGAAAACTTATGGATGTCACCTAAAATTTTTGCATTGGCCCCAATAAGGTATTGAATACCGAAATGGATTGACATGAATTCTCAAGAGTTCCTTAAAAGATCTTGGAAAGATATATTTTCTTTCAGTCAGGTTGCAATGTTCAAAGAAGATGTAATTTTCTCTCAGTTTAATGTAAATTCTTCCACATTTTTTCAACAAAAAAAATGCAGAAACTCACTCATAGGACTTGACCTGAATGCAGCTAGGAATCTTGATTTAAGATTACTAATTGCTTTATGACTCAAAACTCAATATGAAAACACTTCAAAAACAAGTTGCAGTTTGTTTGGTTTGGTTTGGTTTTGGGTTTTTGCTTTTTTATCCTCTGGAATTTATATACTGTGAGAAATAAACAGCTGGGGTAAGCAGCAGGCTTTTCAATACGTTTTATTTATTTATACACAGAACTTTAAGCATATGTCATATTGATGGCATTTACATCATAATATATGTTGTTCCCTATAGCTGTGCAAATTCATCAAAATTGTCTGAATATCTACTGAATGCTAAGGGAGGAACAGCTTACCAAACTTTTTTTCCATCTGGTTCTTATCCCGCAGGCTCAGCTTTTCTGCATAAAGCACTCAGAGAAGGAAATAAATATTTTAAAATGTAATTGTCTGCCTCTGAAAGAAAGTGGTTCCTTTTCTCAGTCCAAAGGAAAGAAGAAATAGACATAAGAATTTAGTTTGTTCCAGCCTTGAGAACAAAAATAACAGAAGGGAAGCATCCACGATGAGAACTAAGAGGATTATATTTAGGTTAAATAAATTACGTTAGAAAATGTGAGTTCATTTGACAGCTTGTACAACAAATACACCTTTTCAATTGTACAATTCCACTTAAATGTATATGTATTTGACAGATTTACTGATGCAGAAGTTCTGTTCTTTAGGTTTATGCTACCATTTTAAGACTTTGTCCTTCACTGAATGGTGTCTAAGATGCTAACACTTGTGTCTGTCCATAGTCTGAGTTATACTATCAGGAAAAATTATCCAGGTATGGATAATTTTGGTATGTAGGACTTCACTCACATTCTAGGCCTGTTAGATGTTCTATTAAGGCTATGTGCCTCAATATGGAAATCTGTCTACCCATCCAAATAAGCAAGTACTGAGTTCTCTGATCTTTGTCATTGTTACAGTGTCTGATAATATCCACCAAACCTTCCTGCTTGATTTGTTTGGTCTAGGTTAAGCCTGCTCCAGGTCTACCCAGACAAAATAAAGTTCAATAAAAATTAAATGGGTTCAAAAAAGTAAATGTTTTCCACACTCAAACCATAATGTATCCAAATGCAGGGTTGTATTGATTTTTTGCTCTGGAAGATTCATGGAGATCTACATTCTATGTTTTGTTCTGGACAGTAAGTGGAAATTTATTCTTCATTTGATGTGATATCTCCAAAGATGGAAAAATTAGCTCTAAATGATTAAATGACTGCACCAAATGACTAAAATGTTTCCTTTGAAGTAGTAGACATACTTGAAATATACTTTACATAGCACTATAACACTGTCTGCTATTTGTTTTCTTGCCTAAACACCAACAGCAATAATGGTCCACTTACTACTACAAACCATGGGCAGAAAATATTCAGGCAAATGGAGCCAGTGAGTAGTACTGCAACCATGGCAACAATTGTCTGGTGTCTTGCACATGCAGTATGGGATGAGAAGACACATGCCTTTGGACTCAGGGGGATACACTGCCCGAACACCACTGACTCACCTTCTGCTTTTTCCCTGTACACACAAAAAAGTGATGGGTACCTTTTGTTGAGAAAAATGACAGGTGAAATGGAAACATAGATAAGATAGAATCTTAACTTTATTCCCGATAGATAAAATCTATTTATTCGTTGGCAATGTAAAGATTTTCAAGACTGAAGATAGTATACATCCTTTTTTATTCTCCATAGCCGGGAACCGTGATTCTTCTTAAGATACATGTTATCATCTCAGTATAAATTAGTTTTGTGATATGCCCATCACCTAACCTGTAAATAACTGGTGTTATAAAAAAAATAAACAAAAATCCCCTCTTTCCACAGTAACTTTTAGAAAACATACAAATTCTAAATCATCTTGATATCTGAATATATGAGTTTCCTGTGCCTTCAGTAGCAATTTCAAGAGTATCTGCTTTTAGCATTACTCATTCGCTATAATTATGGTTCAAAAAAAGGAAAACTACAGAAAAAAAGAAAAGGTTTGATTAAATGGTTGGCACCTGAAGTTTTCTTCCTTGGGCAATGATATCCCAAATTACGTGCTTATCTTGTTAAGCATTCACAAACTCAGTGGGAAAGCTGAAAACAAACATGCCATATTTTCCTTGGAAAGGCCATTAATAAGGGGGAAGAATTTATTTTTATCATTCTAAAATCATTCTTTGTTCTCTACCTCATGTTTATTTCTGCAAATAATAATAAAAAAAAAGAGCTCTAGTTCCAAAATCATCTAGTGAAGTAGAGAACAAAATGCCAGCAACCAGAGGAAATATACTGAATCCTTCAGCTTACTCAGAGTCCTGTAATGATGTAGATGACTGGAGTGGCTTCACTGATATGAAAGAATACAAATAAATTCAGACATAATATGAAAATACATGTATGCTATAATTCAGAAAATTATCATGAAATTTACTTCTCTAATCAAAATTGGCTGGTATGCTTCCCTTTAATAGAAACAAAAAGATATTGCTGGATCCAGTAAAGCTGGAGAAATGGGAAAATGCTGGCAGCATGTGAATTTTTCTGTTTGGAAATGCAAGAAAGCATCCAGTGAGAGAAAAAAATTGACATTCATATATTAAATTTTAAATATATCAAAAGAATTATCAGTGTTCCTGTCTATATTGCTCAGCAAAAACATTTTCACACTCTCCAAGGGTGGAAATGAACCACAGAAGGATTAAAGAATAATAGATAAAAAGTTAAAATGAAGAATAAATAAATAAATAGAACTGGATACAGTTTACATAATGTATAACACAGAAAACAATAGCATATTCCCACTCAGAATACTGAGTATTATTGTAGAACTTAAATACATGTATTCAAATAATAGAAATAAAATGATTGTATCAGAGGCTTGATAAAGACAGCCATATAAAAAGCAAATAAAATGACTGAATAGTTTGATTTGAAACAGTAGAGAAAAGAAGCAAAAAAATAGACTATTTCAAGAACATAAATGGAATCTTGGTCTCCTAGAATAGGAATAGTAAAACATTTCAGTTAAGTTCATCCTTCAGAACTTTTTAAAAAATGTGTGCTTGTGGCACATAGTTATTTTGTGGAACTTTTCTACCACAAAAAATTATTAGACCAACAAAATTTAATAGTATACCTGTACCACTGAAACACATGCTATATTAAAATGTCCATATTTATACAATACTGAGTGAAACCTGAATTTCCTGAATTCCTATGATTCAAGTTGTGCCTTGCCTTCTGATTGTCAGAGAAACAACTTCAATTAAGTTCAACTATAGATGCCTACTCTGAAGTTTCCTATGCCTTTCCCATAAGTAAATCCTGCAGTCAGTAAAAAGACCCAGAGCTATGAAAACCAACACTTACTCCAAATAGCAATTGTTTTGAGAGTTTATTTTTATTTTCTTAATTATTTGTTATAGGTAAATTATGTCCATTGAAAAATAATTTTAATTAAAAATACATTTTTGTTGACATCCAGATGCTATGTGTTAGCTAAGTTGTACTGTGTTGTGCATTTGGACAAAATAAGAATCAACATAAAATCAAAATCAATGTACTTTGTTTTTCAGTATTATTCTCATTTTACTATTTTTAGAACAAATTTATAACTGTTTGAGGCAAAAAATGAAACATCTCCCTTCTGATCTAAAAAAAAGGCCAGAAATAAAAAATCCAAGACTCAATTAATACTTTTTAAATTGCCAGAACAATTATCTGACATTTAACTTGGCAAATGTTTTTAGTAGGTATTTTTTGCCATTTCTCACTGTATATTTACTCCACTGCACTGCAGGAAAACCACCATAGGTGAAATTATCAGAAGTAACCAAAGAACTTCTCAAATATTTTTTCCTATTAGGACATTTAGGTACCCATGCAACATCTTTTTCTGTCTAGTCCCTAAAGAAAGCCATCACTTCTTGTGTCTCTGGCAATAGAGTCGTTTTGGCTAAGCAGTCTGTAGGGATTCTACAGGAATGATTCAGCAGTAGCCAGAAAGCAATTAGGCTTCTTCAGAGGCATTAAGTGTGATCATACCTTGATTTAGTTTATGGAATTTTAACCAGAGGCTCCACACAAATCCCAGAGGTACCTCACTGTTAATTGTTTAATTATTATTTGTGATATGAAACAGATGCTTTTTTTGGTGACCTCATCCACCTGAATATCACTTTGAAACATATGCTAAATGACCACCTTGCAATTAGGTCAGGCAATAAAGGAGACAGCCAGATGGTTGTTTAATCTAAGTGAATACTGTTAGGAGAGATATTTTTTTTTTTTTTTAAATACATTTAGTAACACTTACAGTTTTTGAATTTTATGCTATTTCAAAGTCTGACTAGTATCCTATTGGTGTCGATGGATTTTCAGTGTACCCAGAGAGGGTTAATAATAGTTTATCTATAGTATATCCTGTCTGATATGAATGTTTTTACATTTTTAAATTTTTTTACTTTTGAAATGGTGGTGGAAAAACACAGTTCAAAGAAAAATTAATATATTGATACATTATTTTAGAAAGCTAATGAGAAAAGTTCATCTCTTTCAGCATGTGAGAGTACTAAATTCTACTTTCTCAACGGCAAAGAAGTGTATTACTCACATGAACATTGTAGAGCTATCAGTCCTACTACGGGTTGAAAAAAATAATTACACAGACCGTATCATGAGGTTTGCCTCAAAATTAGATAGTTAAAAAAATACTTTCAAGTATTTGACAGGGGATTTTTTTTTAATTTGATATGTTTGTTTTTTGAGCATTTTTTTTGGTTTTTTTATGTTTTGTTGTGATTTTTTTTTTTGTATGGAGGCATTAATGTCATATGGCTTTCAATCTGAAATTCATTCTTAAATAGTCCCATATAGATTCAATTTTTCAGCACTGTTTTCATTACTTAGTTTACTTTTTCTTTATCTGTGGACTTGCTGCTTTTGTATTTCTTTCAATGTTGGTCATGGTTCCTCAAAACTCAAAAGGACTATTTAAGTTGCCGGACGCATACTTCAGTTCAGGCAGGTTTTGAGAACTTTATATCTCTATCTGGCATTTTCAAACATGCAGTTGAGAAATTAACAGCAACTCTGGACAACCTGTAACTACTCTGGAAATGACAAATATGAATGTGATTGATGGAATTACCTATTAAAAAAGTAACATACAGTTCCTCTGTATATTTGCAGCTTGATCAGCATTTCCTGAACAAAGCACTAGAGCTGTCATTATTGGATAGGATCTACAGGCATGTGTCCCCAAATGAATCAGAATTTATAGAACATATACTTTGCTACATCCATGCACCTCTATCTGCTGAGGTATTCCAAAATACTTATATTTTGGCACCCTTGTGCCTTTGCTGTGAAAACCTTGAGGAAAAAAGTAAAAGAAATATTGAATTTAATGTAGTAATGTATTTTTCAAAAAAAGTAGACAAATGAAGTCATTATACTGTTTTTTTAAACTAATTCCGCTCTCTTTCTGATCTACCAATAATATAGTTTTGTCCTAATATGTAGAAGCGGAAGCCTGAACCTGTGAAGCTGAAATTGTTTCATTGTTAATCAAAGCTGTGGTTTAATATGATTTAGGTCAAGGAAATAAACCTTCTCTGTGCAGCTTGATTGCTGGTACTGACATCACCACTTTTATTACTTTCATTGCTTTGGAAACCAATTGACATTCAGTTCAGAAATAACTCTTGTTTGCTCAGCCAATCTGACTTCAATGCTCTCTCTGTGAGCTGACAGCTGGCTTGCAACAGATGATGATGAGTAATCAGCTGATCATGTCTGAAAACAGAACCATGCACCTGGAACCATCTTAAATTCACATTTCTATTGCATTTGCAATAGTTATGGAGGCCTCAAGAATTGATATAATATCATCATATCTCTGTTCAATATTAGCTTCCACAAAATTGGTTTCTTCCAGGTGAATTTGCATAGTTGAGTTTACCTGTGCATATATGTGAAACTCTTCTCTAGTTCTGTAAATTAAGCATATTTGACATTTACAGATTTCTTTTCCCAGAAAGTGTTTCCTCAGACTGAATTAAAATCAAGATAGTTCAGAGATTAAAATAATAAAATATTAATGTCTCTATATTCAAATCTAAAAAGCCTTTCATAGTCTTCCATCACCAACCCAACCTACTGCTTTCAGGTTTTTTTATCATCTTTTACCATGTCATCCATAACTACAAATCTTAGTGATATTGATATGTGTATGCCTTAGCCACAGAAATACTCTTGTTGAATACTTTTTTGTAAGAGTTATACATATAAAAATGGAGAAATTATTGGCTTATTTTGCTTTTTGACACATCAAATGACAAATGGAATACTAAGCTTTTCATTCTGTGAGACTGTTGCTCAGTATTCATGGTCATATTGCTGCAGCTTATATCTAGTCACAGGTTCAGAAAAAGTAGTGGCTGAAGATCAGTGTACATGTCCCACTATGTTATACAACAAAAGATCTTAGTATAAGTCTGAATTTAAGAAGGAGAGGCCTACCGAAAAATGAACAATCTGATCTTCAGTTATCCAAGGACAACATGACTTAAGGGAATGGTTAACTGACACTACTGATACTGCATTTATCAGAGGGTTTGAACACGGGCTTTTACAGTGTATGCTACCAGGGTCCTATATTTAATCTCCCTTTGGAAATAAGCAGTAGGCCTGTGCCTTCTGAAAGTGAAGGAGCCTTTCTAGAAATTCTAACTGGAAGTCATACCAAAGGTAGACTTTGTAACTGATTTTTATCATGAAGTAAAAAGCTTTATGGAAAGGATTTCTCTGAGAGGACAGACACATGGCTGCTAGAGAAGGAATTATTTATTTATATTTTAAATTTTCAGACCAGGTCTTTCATCAGGGTGTTTTAAAGGACATGGGAAAAAAACCCTAAAAAACAAACAAAAAACCTCCCCAAACAAAAAGCCCAACAACTAAACCCAGTGTTTTATAGCCTCTATATTCGATTCTCAGTTGTTCCTGCTGGTTCCCATCGGTGTTATGCTTCATTTAGAGTAATAAGGTTTTATACCATGGTGACTTTATCAACATTTAAAAGTGCCTGATTAAAGAATAAGCAGCCAGGCTCTTTACAATGGTACTGTCTGACAGTAATCACGATCTGAAATATAAGAAGTTCCTTTAAACGTGTGAGAATTATTTTGTAGAGTGGTCAAACACAAGTTATTCAGGGTGACTGTGAAGTTTCCATCCTTGGAGACATTCAAAAGTCAACTGCACCCTGTCCTGAGCTGAATTAGACAGTCTTCAGAAACCCCAGTCAACGTTATCACTGACTCTGTGGCTATAAGGGAATGACCTCTGAAGGATGTTGTAATTTTCCTGGGAAGCAAGCAGGTCTGCTCATGAAGACAAGCTTGTAAGGGATTGGAGGATGTCAAGAGCAGAAGACATAAGGCAGACAAAGGTCAGCATCTCACAGAGGACATGTAAAAGAGGAGAAGGGAGCAAGTGGCCCGGAGCCAAGTCTCAAGGACAAGGGAAAGGAAACTTCATGGAGTATAAATACTGATTTTCTGGACTTGGTTTGGTTGTTATAAATAAACCTACACATTTCATTTTAATGAAATCATCACAGAGATGATGTTTTTATAGTTGTTCACTTTCAGATTTATATAATCATATATTTAAATTCTATCTGCTTGTGCAACAGCTACATTATGTAGTCTAATCAACTCTTCAGACATGCATATCATCATCCATACATTATAAATACAAAACCGTTTGCTTTCTGTTCACGGCCATGTTTTTTATTGCTGCTATATCCATTATCATTGCATGTCATATACAGAAGCTTTCTCAGAATTATCCTATGAGATTTTTGAATTTTGAATTTTTCTTTTCTCTTTTTTCAGTCACTTTGAAAAAACAGGATGTGTTTTACATGCAAACAAAGCAGGAAAATGTCTCAATCAATCTCTATAATCAAGGGTGTGTGTTTTGCTTGTTCAGTGCAATGGCCTCACAGTGATAGCAGATAACATTTGTTGCTCATTTTTTTATCATATTCCTGTTTTCTTCTTTGTTTAGGGATTAGATTAAAATTTAGCCTGTCATCAGCATACACTGCAGTATTTTGAAGAATATCAACTGTTTTGTAATGACAGTGGAGAAGCTTTGTTCTCCCTCAAATTTATCTCAATACTTTTTTAGTGAGTGAATCCCAGCTGTGTGAAAACTTCCTTTTTTTACTAAGATTAGATTAGATTAGATTAGATTAGATTAGATTAGATTAGATTGTGTTTAAGGCTAAACAAGGAGAGGAAACAAAGTATGCTGTCACAATCTCTAGAATAAAGGTAATCACTGTATCTGACAAAACAGTATGAGTAGGGGGAAAAAAAAAGTCACCTTTTCCAAACATATACTCAGGCAAGAATGTAAATTAGAGCTGATGACAAATGTCAGAAACAGGAATACTGTAAGAAATGAGCATTATGTCCTTGCTATGGGCTGTACCAGCGAGTGCTCAGTATCGTAGCTGCACAAGATATATTCCAAATATGGCATTTCCTTTCTAGAACAAGCACCCTTTACCTGTGTTTGCTACTGCTTAGTGAGTAGGAATAGAGCAAGATTGTAGAATTAAAAATGCATACACATGGAAGAAAAAAGGGTGAAAATAGCTAAAAGCAATTAGCAATTGCCTTTGTTTGATATGGCCATGGTAAGCCTTCAGCAGCAGCTCAGAATGGGGTACATATTAGTCTAAAAACAATTTACCTCTTACTCTGCTGCCTCAGAGAACCACAGATGTTTCTCCTTGACTTTATGCAGATACTTGGACAAAAATATTGCCATTAAAATAAAAGAAAAAAAATTTTAAAATAATGCAGTAGATGGCTCTGTACTTTCCAAAAATCATGGAAATCAAATCACAGTCTTTTGAAAAAGAGCTAGTATCATAAGATCATTTTGTCTAGGCTCTTTACTCAACCCCTTCTTTTTCTTTCTTAAGAGTTAAAAAGAAAATGGGTGAAAGGTGCAAGGAAGATGAAAGAAGGGAAGAAAAGAGGTGTCCTTACAGAAAAGCCACTAATCTCAGCAGGAAGATGGGGTGGGATTGAATCAAGAGCACAGAGATCCTTTTCAGAGGAAGAGGACCACACTTGAGCTTTTCCTGGGTTTAAAAAGAAAAAAAAAAAAAAAAAGAAAAATGGGAGGAGAAACTTTAACTGTCTTAAGTGTGCTAGCCACCAAAGGAGAGCAGAAAAGAAAAAGACACGGATGTCAAGCATCTGGGGCTGTCAAGAAACTAAGGATAACAAGTTGTAAGTTAACAGAGGGGCTCACCTTACCTAGAGCAGCCACCTTCAGTGTCCTACCCAGTATGAATCTACTTAACCCTCCCAATAATGGCTCTCTTGCCTGTTCCTATCAGAACTATGAGTTCAACTTGGAAATATGGATGGCTATTCTTCTTCTGTTTTTTTTCCAAATTCTTGTCGGCAACTCTCTTTCTCCTTTGAAACCATTCATCCTGATCCCACTTCTTGTTTTCTCCAGCACTACATCTCTTTCCTTACACCTTTAGAATTGTTAAAATATTATATAAGAAATCATAACTTTAATCTTTAATCAGTGCCTGGATATGTTTCTTTGAAGTGAGTTCTTCAAGATCCAATTTCTTGTATATGAGAACATGCATATGGATCCATTTAATTGGAATATATACAGGAAAAGAATTGTAAGGATTATAATTTCTATTCCTTTTTTTTTTTTTAATTCTTTGTAGGATTTTTTAATTTTTAACCTTTTTCTAGGACTTGGAAGTTAGTAAGGATTGTGCCCCCTCAGTGTCTGTAAAGTTTAACTGCTTATTATAAGTGCCTAATCTAAACACTTAGAGAAATAATTTTTTGATTGTGGAACACTGTTTAGCTTGTGAACACATAATCCAAATTCAGGTTTTTAATGAAATTTAAGAAAACTTTTTTTTTCTGTTTGGCACATTATGTCAGATGATATGCGTTTTTAGTACAAGATCCATGAGGAGAGCACAACTATTTACAGTATGCAAATGATATGTAAATATGCCCTTGTTTTCTGACAGAATCATTGATGCTCAAGGATATCCTGCCTTCCCCAAATGAGATGCAAAAAATGAAAAATTCTCTCAAGTTCAACAACTGCCAAACTCCATGTCTAGTACTGCAGTGTCTAGCTTTCCTGGCCCTGCAAGCTGCATACCAAAACCCCTGCATGTCTGAAAAGCACAAGACATTTACTCTGTAACTAAGAAGGGCAGATAGGTCCCTGTGAATGGTTCAAAGGTAGAAGAGAACAAAAGACAGAGGAAACCTCCCTAGGAGATCTCAATGTTCTGTTCCTGGAGGGAGGATGGACGCGCACCTTGATCATTGATTGACCTTTTGATTTCAGCTTCAAAAGAGTTTCGTGTCTCTACATAGTCAGGGATTTCAATCAGGCAGAAGTCCAGGTGCTGCACGCTATACACCCCTGCCTTGGAAGCCTCACTTGAACTTACATTCTGCTCTTGATACTTCTCCAGAGGTAAGATTTAAATGAAAGAGGTAATTACATGGCAAGCTAGTCAGCAGGTGTCAAATGTGGTTTTTTTTTTTAATAAAATTTAAAAAGAAAAGATACCATAATTTTAACAGTAAGGTCTACTTATCACAAATTTTATCTTCCAAAGCACAATTATACAGGCAAAAGGCAAATAGCAATATCACTAGAAACAAAGGTTTAATTAATAACAAACACTAGTAACATCAAATTTTCAATGTCCGTAAGGAAGTCTAGAAGAAAGGTGCATGGGAATAGTTGTTACTCTTCCATGTTTATAAAAACAGCTGTGTATAGAGTACATGCAGTGTCCATGACATACTGTTTTTCTTTCTGACTTATAATTAAGACTGCAAGAAATATGCATTTATAGGTTAGGGATCAGATCCTGTGCTTGTATAGCATTGCTAAAATTAATAGAAATCAGCTCATTAACCTAAATATTATATGAGCTGCTTTATTTGTTCATCTTCTATGTCTCACATAGGCCATACTAAGGAAATGTAAGCAGTTTCTTTTTCAGATTGTTAATAATATTTTATGTGCTGAACAGAGACACTCAGTTTCTTCACTTTTCCTCAATCTTTTCTTTTTTAATATAGCACCATTTCAAATAGCAGGCAATATGAGGAGTAGCTATATGTTAAAAAGCTGCTTCTTTTTTCCAGCAGCTACATATTACTTTACATTATATATGCAATATTTTCTACATCATTTCCAAAACTCTATTTCAACTGTACAACAAAATGTAATTATTTTACTGACATAAATGAAGGTGCAGTAATTATTAGCTACTTATTTTTACAATGAATTATGAATAAAGATATTTATTCATTTATCTTATCAGTTGTTAGTCGGTATTATATTCAATTTCCACCTAGAAACTACATGGAAGTTGTGTCTCAAATGTGCATGTGATTTGACTGTGGTGTTCCAAAAAATGTTACACACTGAGCAATGCTCTGATTACTGCATCTGCTTACTGTGCTGAATGCACACTCATCTTGGGTCAACTGTGCATTAGAACTGCCAGCAGCTTGCAAAGTATTGCATACCCACAACCTATTTCTGTATAACAGACTCAGCTGAACCACGTAGACACACAAATTCAGTGGTTATTCATCTCAACTGCACATCAGATTTTGGGAAAAATAGATACAGACAAACAGTTCATGCAACGACTACCACCCTCCTAGTTGAAGAAACACTGGAGAAATACTCTCCAGGTTGCTCCATCTAATTCTTTCTTCCCTCATATTCCTGCCCCAATATACTTAACCAAGAAAGAAGATTCACTTCAATTTAATCTCTCCTTACATTTTCTTTACCACTTCATATATTTTCTTTTCCTGCAAACTTCATATACTAGTGCTTTGCTATCTACAATACTGTGTTTGCTCCACAGTGGAATTCACAGAATCACAGAATGGATTAAGGTTTGAAGGAATGGCTGAGGGTAATTCCAACCTCTGTGCTCAATCAGGGTCATCCTAGAGGATGTTGCAGAGAGATGTTTTTTTAATATCTCCAGTGAGGGAGACTCCACAGCTTCCCTGGGCCATCTGTTTAGTGCTCAGTCACCCACACAGTAAAGAAATTCTTCCCCACATTCAGGTGGAACTTCCTGTGCATTAGTTTCTGCCCATTGCTTTTTGTTCTATTGCTCAGCACTTCAAACCAGAGCCTGCATCCATGCTCTTGACACCCTCCTTTGAGATACTGATACACATTGATGATGTTCCTTCTCAGTCTTCTCTTCCAGAGACTGAACAGGGCCTTTCCTCATAAGAGAGATGACTTACCTTCCTAATCACCTTTGTCACCTTCCTCTGGACCTGCTCCAGGAGCTTCCTCTTTTGTACCAGGCCAGAGGCCAGAACTGGGCACACTAACCCTGTGTAGAGGGGCAGGATCACCTCCCCCAACCCGCTGGCAATGCTCTTTCCAATGCATCCCAGTATACCTTCAACCTTCTTGGCCACAAGGACACACTGTTGGCTCATGGACAGCTTGTTGTCCACCAGGACCCCAAGTCCTTGTCCACAGAGCTGCTCTACAGCAGGTCAGCCCCCAACCTCTGCTGGTCCATGGGGTTATTCTTCCCCAGGGGCAGGACCCTGCATTTTTCTTTGCTGAATTTCAGAATGTTCCACTCTGCCCATCTCTCCATCCTGTCAAGGTCCCTCTGAGGGGCTGCACAGCCCTCTGGGGTATCAGCCACTCCTCCCAGCTTCGTGTCATCAGTGAACTTGCTGAGGAGGCCTCTGCCTCTTCATCCAAGTCATTGAGGAATATATTAAACACTATGGGGCCGGTATTGAACCTTGGGGGGCACCACAGGTCTCCAGCTAGATCCTGTGACAGTGATTGCAACCCTCTGGGATCTGCTGTTCCGACAGTTCTCAATCCACCCCCTGTCCGCTCATCCAGTTCACACTTCTTGTATTTGCCTGTGAGAATGTTCTGAGAGACAGTGTCAAAAGCGTTGCTGAAGTTGAGGTAGAAAATATAAAATATCCACAATTCTCACCCCATCCATCCAGGTAGCCATTTCATTGCAGGAAGCAACCAGGTTGGTCAAGCATGAATTACCTTTAGTGAATCCATATGAACTGCTTCTGATCATCTGCTTCTTGTCATTCATGTGGATGGAGATGGCATCCAGAATGAGGTACCTGATCACCTTTTAAGGGATTGAGGTGACTTGCTGGTAGTTCCCTTCTTGTCTTTTTTTGAAGACAGGGATGACATTTACTTTCTTCTAGTCCTCAGGCAACTCTCCTGATAATCACAACCATTCAAAGCTCATCAGTAACAAAATAATCTCCATATTATTAATCCTGTGTACAGCACAAATCCATAACACAGCCCTGTACTAGTCACTGTGAAGAAAATTAACTCCACTCCAGCCAACACCAGCAAAGAACTTTAAGAACCCTTTTGGGACAAGGCACTGTAATCTGTCCCTTCTGCAAGGTGATATCTCCATCAACCTACTGGCTTTTGGGCAACTTTCAAAGAGAGAACTCCTACCACCCTGCCACTGGAGTGTTGCAATTGTCCATTATGCTGTAGAGGAGTTTATAGCCAGGATTAATTTAGTTTCCATATAATCTCCTTCTGTAACCTCTTTAAAAAAAAAGGGACAAAAAAGATCTCAGTGCTTAATGAAAAAAGATGAAGTATGAGCTTTGTCACAGAACTATAAGCCTTTCAGATTTTATATTTTATGTCTAGGAAAAAAAAGTATAAACTTCCTTTTTATGCCATATTCCCATTTCCATATAAATTCACACAGCATGCAGTAAATCAGCTTAAAGATAAACTGTTAATATACTTTGCTTGCAAAGGGCAGACCATTAACAGAAAGTTTACTTTAGGCCTTTAAAATTCTACTCCTATCTTTGCTCTCTCTGGCTCTGTGACCTCAGGGGATGTAATCCCTTAAAATGCAGCTCATCTTCAATTAGCAGAGAGAACATATGTACGTTCTTCACTGAAATCCCCAGGTATCATGCAACACAGTTCACTTCAGATTTTACAGTTAATTAAAGCCTCATACACATTTTCTGATTCTCCAGCTGGCACTGGAGAGTTTTAAAGCTTAGACCATTTTATCTATTACTCTGCTAAAAAGTTTACTAATAAACATAAATGTTCATGTTCTTGCTGACCAACATGCTGTAATGGGAAATTTATAAACACTGATTTCCTCCTACAAAGAGGATAGGTAGAAACTGAGGTTGCTGGATGGACCAGTGTTTGAACTGCCTGCATGAAAATAATCCCCCATAAAGATAAGAATTCTCTGAGAAAATATACCTTGAAAATTAGCAAATGAACATTGAGAAGAGGTCACAGAACATTTCCAGATTATGATCTTGAAAACTAGTAAGGAAAAAGTCACCTATTATGAATAATATGCGTAGATCTTGTAGCAGACAGATGTAACTGTGAGAATATGAGAATAAATACTATACTTTTTGAAAGAAATAAAGCACATTGTTTTCTCTCCAATCCCTTTCAACAGTCACTAAATTTACAGTATGTTTTCAAATCCTTCCTTTTTATTTAGTGTCCTGCATAAGGAATACATATATAATAGTTGCCTGACAGATGGTTTATTCTCATAAGATGAAGATTCTCTTCTAATTTTTGTTCATTTTAATAAACATTTCCTAATCCTATTTCTCTTCAGAGTAGGAATTCTTATAAACTCAGTGCCTTTTTCCTCCTTTTTTTTCTTCCTCAGCTAATATTGATCTTTCTTTTCTCAGGTTGTTCCAATCACCTTTTTAATCTGTCATCCTCTTTTCCTCTTCAGTTACTGCTCCTCTTCACTTTTCTTCCACCTTCCTTCAATATCCTACTTTTTTTCTTTTTTAACATTCATGCACTCTTCCTGAACTTTCACTGGACTGAAGGCCCTTGATCATGGCATAATCTCATGCTTCAAGAAGTTATTATCTGAAGACTGACTATAAAAATGTCACTGCACTGTTATTCTCCCATGTATCTCGATAAGGGGTTGATCTTATCAGATCAACAGGGCTTTTGTTACAAATGAAAATATTTTTATTCTTTATGTTTAAAAATATCACAGAGACCAAGTCATTGCAGACTCCAGTGTTTCTGAAATGAATTATTTTGTCTTTTTTTTTTTGATTCAAGTTCTTAACACATAAAGTTTTCCAGACACACTTAGTGAGTGAAGAACTTAATGAAGACTTAAATCTTCACTCTGTTTCTGATACTTTTAAATTGCACCCTTGAACCTTGTAAAAGAAACTGCTTCGTGGTCAAAGATGTACAAAGATATAATTACAAGCAGAATTAGGGCCCATGTTACTTTTCATGTGAGTGGCCCTGGGCCCATGAGGATTTTTGTTTGTTTGTTTGTTTTTAATTACAATGCAGTTGGGGAAACCATTATCAAATTAGCGCAAACAGACTGTGCTCATGGGTATTTTGCTCATATCTGTTGAGGTACCAACCTACAACAAGTTTTCTGCAAAGACCATAGGAAGACAAGCCACCATCTGTCAGTGTTGGTCACAAAACAAGGGTTCTACAAGAGGAATGTGCACTGCAAAATAGATTTACATTCTTACATGTCCCACACATCCAGGGGCATATCAGGTTAGACTTAACTAAAAGTTCAGCCTCTCTTGAAGTTTAGAAAGCTTATGACAATAAAATGGAGAGGACGTTTTATGTTTAAATTATTTCTATTTGTGAAAGTGCCAATAATAATGTATTAACAATTGTATTGATACAGGAGTAGGACGGTAATCTACATTATCCTTTCCCAACTATAACATTTTTCCTGTGGTAAAAGGCATGTAAAAGGATGTATGTTTCAGAAGCAAATCTTTTTTTGTCAACAGTGTGTACTTGACTACTTTGGGAAAATTATTCTTCAAAATTTCTTCTCAGGTAAACCTTCTGTCTGAAAAATGCCTTAGCTTACTGGGTATTCTTTCTCAAACATTTTCTGGGTTTTCATTATTTTCACACTATTTCTGTGATTCTAATTTAAAATAGTTTATGATGATTATGTTCCTTTCATCTCTGTCCCTTATTCATTCTCTTTCAGAAGAGAACAGCATGTATTTCTTTGATATAGAAAGGAGATCTGAAAAAACTAAGAAAGATTCACGGCTAGAAATGCTGGATGATATAAATCCGTGTATACCTATTAATTCCACAAGATCTATGCACATTTAACTTGACCTGTTTCTACATTTGCAATATTATGGTCTCATTTAATATTCTAGATAGTTTCTCATTACTTGTGGTGGATTTACATATCTGTGGGTCTGTTTACTTTGTCTGTGGATGTATTTGGAGAGAAAAATATTCTATAAAGTTAAATAAAAGCAACTCTTGCAGAGAAAAAAACGTCAATACTTTGTAATTTCCTCTTTTGTGAAAGCTTATAGTTGTCATATATTATCACATAAACGAAATGTCTTGACCCATTGCTGGTCATGGAAATCAAAGAAACAACTCTTTAATTTTATGATTACTTCCTGTCAGAATAGCAACCCACTGTAACTTGACAAAGTGAAGTAGAAATGTATATGAACTGTAAATGTTAACCCTAAACAAAATAAGAAGCTTGTAACATGGGTGTTTCTACAAGGTCAGGGGAAAAAAATTAAAACCACAAAACCTTAGATTTCCTGACAATATTATAGAGTAATATAATTTCTTACAATTCCTCTGCCACAGATTAAGAAAGCTGAGCACATTTATTACAGATTCTCAGTTAACTACCAATAGGGAAGAAAGAAGATTAAAGAATGTACTGTATTTTCCGTGAAGAAAAGGATATTTTTCTCCTCACTCATCTATAAAATTATTGTTGAGTAAAGGGAAACTGCAGAAAAAAAAAAAAAAGTTACTTTTTTATCAGTCTGTGTCAAGATTTCACCCATACAAAGAGCTGAAGAACTTGCTATGCAAGTTTTCCTATTAGTCATCTTTGATTTTTCCAGATTTTAAGGAAAATATAAGATTTTTCTTTAAGAATACATTCAGAATTTTATACTCTGGAATTTCTTTAATAAAATGCAAATTGATAAAAAAGCTCTTTTACTTGGTGATAATAGCAGATAATGGGCTAGATTCTAAATGCTGCAAGTAGTTTTGGGATCTTGCTTTTTGGGTTTTTTTGGGGGGTGATATACATAAAATTTTCCTTTCTCAAAAGTTTTTAAAATTAACATATTCATTTTAGCATTTTAGTCTCTTTTTGTAACTGAGTGAGAAAACAGTAATTGTATTGATGGAATTAAGAAAAATGACATGGATAAATATTAAATGATGAAGAAAAGCTTAATACCATCACAGAATTATAAGACCTGCAATACCCCAGGGTTAACAGAGAAACATGTTCATTTAATTAAATTATGCTTTATTAGAGTAAAATAAAATCAGCATTTTTGTACAATATTGTACATAAATTCAGCACAATCTATAGAAACTTGTTTTAAAGTATCTTTTAAAATCAGTAGTTTTGTCAAGACAAACTTGCCTATGCTTTTAAGAGACATGAGGAGTATTTATGATTTAAGCTTAGACTAATCTATACCAAATACATTTGTGAATGATGACTTTAACATCTCAGTAATTCTCTAAAGGACTCTGATACATTTAGTAGTGCACATGGACTACAGGAGGTATTTTGTGAAGGAGGAGAAGGTGATTGATAGTGTGAGCACCAGAGAAATGTGAAGACAAAGCTGTGCTCTAAAAGAAACAGTTATTTTCTGTAGTTTGTAAACACATTTTTACATTTTGGAAGGGGTGTTGCTTGTTGTTGTAATCATCATCAACCATTTCCTCTTCATTATGCTCACATCAAAACAAAATCATACCTTGGATCTGAAAGGATCTTGGGTGCAAGAGAAGGAAAAGATGCTTGGAAAGCAGTAGCTGGGGATATCAGCGTTTTGTCAGGAGCAGACAGCCACCTAAGAAAGCTTATCTCTACTGTGTCCTGATTTCTGCTTTGGCTCTTCATTTGAGTCTGCTTGTCTTTTTGTGTTTGTGTTTAAGAATGAAACAGCATTGTGACTTTAATAAATCTGGGAATTTTTGTTTTTTTGTTTTGTTTTGTTTTTAAATCTAGAGTTACCTATAGATATGTGCCATATGTATTTTGAAATTATCTTCAGAATACAGCTCACAGAAAAGCAAGGCAGAGGCAAATTCAGTTAGTATATAATAACCCATATACTGTATGATTTATAGCAAATCCCTAATAAACAATATGCTAGAACACATGGTTCTTCATAAAGAAATATTTTTTGTTGGTGTTGGTGACTTCTTTTTAATTTTTACTTTTAGGCCCTGCTTTAGTCTTTCCTCTAGAGGCAGATTTTTCTATTTTTTTTTTATAAAGGATTACAAATATTTACACCTGCACCTGATTAAGCATTTTAAATATTTTCATTTTTGGGATTATATTCTTTAACCACTTAGCACTTTCAAGAAAACGTAATCTGTGCAGAATGAAGTTGAAGATATTTTCAGATTATCTCCCATTATATTTTCTCTTAATCAGTTATTTAATGTAGAGAATAAGATTTTAGTTCATAGTGAGACTGATTTGGCAGTATTGGGTCCTAAAACATACATACATTTCCATATGGTATATGTCAATGAGAACTTGCATACCTGACGGAAAAAGAAATGTGATCAAGTTTCCTTTGCAGTGGTAAACCAAGCATGTTGTCATGTTCCCTTCCCAGTTCTGTTCCTTGGAGGACGAAGGATAATAGCTGAACTTAAAGATGTCAGTTTGTTTAGACCCTAAACATTGTATACAGTGACTAAACAGAGATTCTTATAAAAATTCTCATGTTTTCCTCATGTAAATGTACCAGACGTTGAGTCATCTAATATAGGAGGTATATCTATTATTTATTTAAATCATTTGTCTGTCATTACATTCTCTTATGCCAAGCAAGTTTGGAGGTAATAAATAAGAATGTTAGATACTAACATAGTTTATCTGAGAAAAGCAACTTCATACAATCTTTGTTTAAATCTTTTATGAAAACACAGTCAAATCAAGGGTAGAGCTTTCTTTTTCCTAAGATATACAAACACTTAATAAATAACAGACACATACAGATAGTGCAATTGGATGAAGATATTTGCTTTTTCCTGAGATGTTTTGATGGCATTTCAGATTAAAGGATTGATCAAGAGTTTCCGTATCTCAGAATAAAGATCACTGGAAAAACAAAGAGAAACAAAGTCTTGCCTGTCACTGAGAAAGAAATCTCAGCCACACAGGGCGCTGGGAGACTGCAGGGGCAAGAACAAAGTGCTGTGTTTCTCTGATCCATGTCAGAAGATTTAGCAATTGTTTAAAGAAAATGGTCATAGACTAGACAACATTTGGAGAAGAATAAGATTGTAAGGAAAACAACATGAAAAAGTTATAGATGGCTGTTAAATTACTTGTCTTAGAAACAAATTATTGCCTAAAATATTATGACCTCAATAAGATTATAAATTGATTATAGAAATCAATTTTATGTGATATACTATAAAAACCACTTTCCATTCCTTTTTTCATACACTATTTCCATGGGATTGTCTCATAACAGGGGATGGGGAAGCAAAACACAAATACCATTCCTTTTGGTTTGACCAGGCCTCTTATTAAATTGAAAATTCAGGATTGGTCTTTACTAATCCATCTATAATAATTACTCAAGAGAAAATTATAACAGTGAGATTTCCAGCAAGGAAAAGAAAAAAGAAAGGTTTAAATGACATGGCATGTTTATAAGAAGATTGACCTAATATTCTAATAAGCACTACTGCCCGAAGATAAAGATGAAAAAAGACACTTTAAAGATGAGCTCAGCTTTGGGGAAAAAAAAAAAAAAGGAAAAGAGGAAAAAACATTCTGAAGTTTGCACTCAGCCTTTTAGAATGTGTCTTCAAACTTACACAGTGTAAGCTAAAGCTACAAGCGTAAATAGGGCACAAAATATACCTTTTACAGAACATATCAGAGTTCTCAGGAAAGCAGATTTAAGGCTTATACAAAGATAAACAGTAAACTATTTCTGAAATAGTACTCGGTTTCCTTCTTGAAGGTAAATGAAAAAAAGCAAACAAATATTCTGGAAATGAAAAAGTGGGTGATCCATTTCCTAAGCAATAGTGTCAGCTGAATGCAAAACTCTCAGTAGAACCTAGTAACACAGAATATCACATCCCTGACAAAGACACCAGTTGGATGTCAGTTCCATGCATATGCCGGAAATAAATTTCCTGAATGTGATAACAATGATGACAAGAGTTTGTCCAGCTAAATATGATGGTACAGTAGGTATATTGGAAAAGCTAGGTGCTACAATAAAGTATAAAGATAACTGCTATGGGAGGAAAGTGAGAAAACTTGAAAACTTGGGGTAATAAAAAGTTGATTGCTAGACTCAGTTTTATGCTGAGCTCAGCAGTTTTAAAATAAGGCTATGGACCTTAAAATAAGGTTGAGGACCCACAGGATCTGCTTGTTCTACAATTTTCCATAAAAATATTTGTGGGTCACAAGCTATAATGTACTAATAAAGTTTTTCTGCAATTTCTCCCCAGTAGAAATTAACCATCTTATATCAACATCTAGTATTCTTATTGAATTTAATGAATTTCTTATTACATTTATTGAATTATACCTGTAATTCTCTTCCTCATTATTTCAAACACTACCTCAGAGATTACTGGGGTTGAAGGTTTGCTGGAAGTTATATTGGTGGTGTTTTGAATGAACAAGAATAAGCCTTGAATTTCCTTCTGCTAGGTGCAATGAGCTTCACATGAATCATATAATCATAATCAACATATATTTTCTTTATGAATTTTATGATAGTAGCACTAATTAATTGTTTCTTAATGTTGGCAAGACCTTCCAAGAAATATTATTTGTGTATTATTTATTGATTTCATTCTTTGGAGTGGGATCCTGATGAACTGCATGGGAAAAAAATCCTATAAAAGTATATGCAAGTATTTGTGTTTTAATAATCTCTCTTTTACTGAGTACTTATGTAATGGGAAACTTACAGGGCGAGGCCAAATATGTACGAACTGTTTTTTGGACAAATATGGAAAATAAAGAACTGAAAAAGTTCATTCATGAATGTAAATATGTAGCTGTTAATTAGAAAATATTACTAAAGACTGCACAGAGCTCTAAATTTCTCATTGATTCTCAACATGAAAAGGGAAAAAAAAATACTGAACTGTAGATTTTTCCATTCCTAAAAAATTACCATTTTACAAAATATATTATGTTTCCTTTAACGCGCACCATGTTCAGATGACAACACACCATGCTGTCCATAAGCAGTATTTTGACAATGAATGAGGCACTAACTTCTCCTGCTTGTGGTATTATGGCCAATGTTCCCCTTCCCAGGCCTTCTCATGCTGTCTTCAGTTTTGTTTTGTTGTGGTTTTATTTTCTTTGTACGCCTTTAAGCGGATTTTTCTCTCTCTTTTTTTTTTTTTTTTTTTCCTAATAAGGACATTATTTGAATACCCAAATAGACTAAGGAAGACATAAGAAAAAGCGAAGGTGAAGAGGAGAAAGAGAAAATGGATAAGGAAAGTGGAAAGGGTAAGTGAATGTAAATAGTAAAGGTAAGGAGTCAGGGTGAGCAAAAATTAATTCCTTATTCCTGCATTCCTGCATTTTCTTCTTAGTACTACTAGAAAGCTAAATGATAGTAAGAGTATTACTAGACATGTGGCTCAGTTCAATTTAAAGATTTTAGTGGATTCCTAAAAATAGAAATTCTTGGGTTTTGAGATGTGTCCTTTATAATAATGCATAACATTTATGTTTCTCAAGTGTGAAAGCCATCTTACACAGAAGAAATGAGGAAGACATGTGTCCAGAGAAAAACAAAACTAAAATTTAAAAAAAAGTCTGGAAAAAAGAAAAGGTATATAATAAAATATTGATCAGAAAGTTAAAAACATTTTATTTATAATATTTATAGCATTTATTCATAAACATTTGTTTCTAGAATCCTGAACAATAGTTTGGACTTTCAAAAGAAAAAAGAGGAGGGGGTAGGGGGAAGCAAAACACTACATATCCTTTTATTGAAGTCTTATTTTTAAAATCCTATTCACATATTTTAAACTTTTGTTTGTAACAAATTCACCTTCAGAATCAAGTTAAATTTAAATACACTGATAATGTAACTTTGAATTTATATATGAATAATTTCTACCCATTCCCCTATAGTGATATTTTATGGAAGAATTAACATTGCAGCAGGTAATGACAACATTTCTACTACCAAAAACTATCAAACAGCTCTAGAGTCCACAAGTAATTTATGAAAAAAGGAGTGAAGGTCAATAATATCAAACTGTCCAAATAACAGCAGGTAGCTGGTCCCAAGGTGTGATTCCATATGGTGCACGTGCTTGCAAAGACAACACTCTTGTATTTGGGGATTTTTGCCCTTCTGTGGGTGCTCCTTGCTGCAAGCTGTGGGCAGAGCTGATCTGAAGGGCTGGTCAGGTGAGGTGGGTTTTGAGGCCAGTCACAGAGTTACAACATGCTTTGGGACAAACACATGGCGACGAAGCTCCTTGGGGCAGGCAACCACCCAGATGGTGTTGCAAGGAGGCTTCACTGAATTTGGGCTAACCAGCAAAACCAGGGCTGGCCTCACTCTAGAGCCACTTTGACTGGCAGCCTGTTTTTGTCATGCACCTGAACCATCTCCAGGACTACAGCAGCATGAAAACAGAAGTAAATGTACAACACTGTAAAAATAGGTAAATTTTAGTTGGTGTCTGTGCAGATGAAGTTATCAAAAAAGCAGAAAAAATCAGGAAAAAATATTTTATCATGAACTGATTGGTGTTGTTTTGTGGGAAGACATCATCAGAGACACTTATGCCCTTTGGAAACCGAGACAGTGTCTAGACTTCAGCACAGTAACAAGACAGTAATTCAAATAGCAAAATGCAGAATGCTTCTCCTGTAACACTGTTCAAATCAATTAAAAAATGTAGATCGATAATGTCAAATTGAATTGCTTTGGGATTATTTAGAGGCTCCTCTTTTCCCAGCAGTCACATGTTTAAGTACTGTTACAAATTGTTCCAAGTATTAGCAGTATCAGCTAGAGCAAACAAGTTTATTGTTTGCAAAAAAGAAGAGCTAAAGTAAAAGCTAAATGTAAGCAATATTGAATCATGTTCTGAGAACTGCATAGCTAAAAAGTGAATAGAACTTTTTCTCCTTTTCCCTCTGGTTCCAAACTGCCCTCTATGTAGATTATTCTGGAAAACTCAACTCTGCATGGAGAGCTTGGATAGTCTTTGATTTTCTCAAGGACTTTAGTGAAACCAAGCTTTTTCATGCTGTCAGAAATATTGGAAAGAGTTTCTGCAGCCTAACATCTGACCTTTCTTCTGACCTCTGGTTTGTTGGTTTTGATTTTGGGACTTTTTTTAGATTTTATGTTAGTCTTTCTAACTATTGTACTCAAAATACTTCTATTACAGTTCCTTCCTTTTCCTTATGCTTGTCAGAGTGCTTTCCTTATTACCTGAGTCTATGCTTCTGCAGTGTTGCCAGTTGGTATTACTCTTATTATCATAAATGTAGACGTAATGGAATATTTTATGGAGCTTTATGAAAGGCTGATACCAGCTGTTAAATTTTATTCACCATGAATACCATCTCACTTTAATTAATAAAAATGCTACTACCTGCTTTTATTTTCAGTTGTACTAACACAATTCTTGACCATATGCAAAAGGACTCTTCCTCTTTGCAGGGCAGGAGGGAGAGGAGAATACAGACTAAGCACAAGTTCTCTAAGAGTTAGACAGAAACACTGCTGATGCTGCAGGTGAGTGTGTAGGAGAGATGATGTCCAAAACATGAAGATAGTAAGTATTGCCAGTAGAATTCCTAAAGTAAGAAATGTTAGGATATTTTTGCATCCATGTTTAAGATCGCACTTGTCTTTTAAAAAGTTTCATATGGATTTATATCCAGAAGTTTTTCTTAAAAGAAAAAGACAGAACAAACCAAAACCCCCATGAAAAAAACAAAAAACAAAAAAAGTTCAAAAGTAAATATTTTTTTTAAATGTCTTGATTTTTGACTCACTTCAAGTCTCACAATACTATTTTAGGTTTCCTTTTTGGATAACCTGTGATTGATGTTAATGACACTATTTCTGTTCTCTTAAGTTAAACAGCATTTGTAGGAGACAGAGATAAATGAATCAAATAATTTTGAATCGGAACCACTGCAAGAGGAGAGAACAGCTTTCAAGAAAAGATAACTCCTCCAGTTACTATTTATGAGTCAAGATTAGATATCATTCAATCTTGTGCTCAGAAATTCTGTTGGCAGGTCCCTTGCTCTGGTTCAGATTTCCAAGGGATCACAAATACATTAAATAGAAGGTTATTCTTCTGACTTGAACCACCATGCACAATTTCCACAGAGACATGACTCTATTAATGTAATTACATTTCTACCACTCAAAAATCTCCATTATACCATATGTTCTGGTGCAGAAAACATTTATGTAAAACACTATCCCTTGGTAATCAGCCTTCCTGCCTCTTTCTAAACAGCCTCACAGCACTCAGTATTTTTAAAAGACATGCTTCAAAGGATGCCCTCTGAAGCTGCATGCAATTTTGCATCTGTATCTTCTGTTTTATGTAGAAACTTTCATGTTATTTCAACTGCTTTTTCAATAAAGCTTTCCAAACTAAGAATGTACAGTGGACAGTGTTTAGGTTTTCAAGGCGGGTTTAAGATGTCTGTTTTGTTTGGGTTCCTTTTTTTTTTGTTGTTTGTTTGTTTTTTTTCTGCAGAGAGCCTCTGACTTCAGATAAGGATACAGGCCAGCTAAACATTTTACATAGGTATACGCAAATGTTTCTTGTCAAGAATCAGACAAGATATTCTAAGATCAGGAAATGTAATCTAAATCACAGAAATTCAGATAATTACATTAGGCATTAATAATTATGTGTACCATGACGAAATACTAATAAACTTCTAAATTAGGAGATTAACTCAGGTACACTTAAAAGCTAACTTTCCTTTTTCATTTTTTTAAAATTCAATATCCAGACTGAAGAGTCTGATACATAGAACTCCAATGTGACAGAGCTCCTTTTTTTTGTTTTTAATTTGCTTTTTACAAGAGTTTTGTTTTTGAACAAAATTCTGATTACTTGGGAAATTCATTCTTTCACTGCTTTTCTCTTTCTATTTGCTACCCTTTTCCTTTTTACAGCTCTTTACTTAATCTTTGTAAATCGTATTTGTCAGTGTACTCACCAGACTTGGAGCAAATTGGACATTGCTAAGCAGCATCACCTTGGCAAAGCTAAAAATGTTCCCAAGCCATAATATGTTGGATGGATAGAAAACATGGGACACCAACCACACTCCACTTGGTGGGCTGTTTCTCACACTGCTGCTGTTCATTCAGTCAACATGCAGGGAGTAATTAAGGGTGAATACAACTGACAGAGGCTTGGAAAACAGGCAGAAACCCTTTTGCCAGGCAGATTTTTTCATCGTTATTACTAGATTTATTTTTTTTTTCCTCTGTGCTTTAGCAAAATAAGTTGCTTCACCTCCCCTCCAGTGCTGGTAGTCAAAAACAGTGAGGTGAAGGCGAATCAAGTAAAGGTCAGTCCTGTTAACCAGAGAAAAGCCTCGGGTCACTCACTACTGGGTTCATAATTAAGCAGTGTATCTTTGTGCTAGTTAAAGGTTAAATGAGTGAAAAGAAAGGGGATAAGTGTGATGAAAAACAAGGAAACAGAAAGGAATGCAATATCTTCAGCAGGTTAAAGGTGGGACATGGCATGGTTTGTGTTATGAGTGCATAGTCACAGGGTTGGGAAGGCCTGGAATACATTGCAGAAGTTGTCCCAATGCTTCTGAACTAAGACAGAAGTACTGCATAGAGAGAATAAATTAATTCTAGAAAAAATCATATTAATATGAATTAATATTTTATCACACCAGTCAATTAGACTTCCTAAATATTATTAGCCAGTGAAAAGACATCTCCTTTTACATGCTCAGTGGACAGATACTTCTGGACCTTTAACTAACAGAAGAATGCTATATTAAACTAAAAATATATGTATTTAGTGAAGCAGCAGCTAAGGAGACTGTGGATTGCCCCCCCTATAAACACAAATAGAAACACCTCGGTTTTTATTAACACAATCTAGTATGCACACAACCTCCTAAACCTGTGAAGTTTTAACAGGCCTAGATTCCCAAACACAATGCAACCCTCACAGCAGAGCTGTGTGCTTTACTAAGAATACTGTAAGGGAAATGGATATTATTTGGTTTTGGGTTTGGGGGTCTTTTAGTTTAGGTGGGATTAGTTTTTGTTTGATCCTGTTTCTGCTTCAGTGGAAAAAGAAAAACACTAACCAGTGACTTCTTTGAGCATAATAGGCCAATCATGGCCTAATTTAACTAGTCTCCTGCTAAATCTTTATTGTGCCTTTGCCACACAGCTGGTCTGTGTTCTAAAAGACAAACCTAGTGGGCCAAGGGACATCTATTCATATTTACCTAGTCATGCAGAGGTATATGTGTGCTAAGAAACCCACCAGGCTGATATGCCTGAATTCTCAAGTCATGACAAACAAACAAAAAAGCCTCAATAAAGCTAAATCTACCGAAGGTAAAGCAATGCAAATAACCTGAACCATTGCTTGCAAACCAAATTTTTCCATGACTTTTCTTCCCATGCTAGCAGTATTAGGTATACCTGAGATGAATTAGAGAATAATATTTCCAGATGAAAAAGGGAAAGATATGGTTGACATAAAATATTTTCTACTTCAGCTGAAGTGACAATGAAAAAGACTTTGTCCATGGAGGGAAAGGAGGGGAGCTATAGAGCTGCTGAAAGCAGCTGGAAGTATCAGACCATAGTCAGTGTCTTCAGGGAAATCTCATCCTACCAGACCTGAGTAAACCAAGTCTGGGATGCTGCAGAGAAGAGTTCAAGTTCACTCTAATTCTACTGCCTTCTTTTTGCCATTCCCCATTTAATCTCAACTTCCTGCATCCCCATATGCTGACCAAGCCATCCTTTCCCAAGCATAATCTATGCTTGGCTTACAAAATTTCTTTCTACCAGTGCTATGGCTATGGATCCTTCCCCTCCATGTCTTCCTGATTTTGTAATAAACATTAATTATGATTGAAAAGGTAAATCTGTATCTTTAGGTCTATATACAAGTAGTTTAGGGTCACATGCCTTTCAAGCAGAGAATTTGTACAGGCAAATTACACCTACAAAAATGCCTTTAGGATGCGGCTCAATTTTTTCTTCTTTCCTTGCAAATTAGAAATTGTGTAGTACAATTACAGGGGTATGTTTTTAAATAGACTGGTTTTCCTTGGAATAGGATGAGAAAATTATTTCCTTGTCTTGTTTTTCCAAGTGATTCAGTTTTACCCTGAAGTTGCCCCACCTACTTACATCTTTAAGTGTAGATTTGGCACCTATTAAACTCTGGTGTGTTTACCCAGTGAATGGCTACCGCTGGCAAAAAATGATTATTTGATTAAATTCATGATGTGGACATGAGTTCAGTGTTAACAGGGTAGACACAAAACATTCTACAAAGGTCACTAAAGAGCCAGCTGAAGAGATTAAGCCTTTTTATTACTATGAGCTGTATCACTGCAGAATGCAGTTAAATAATTTTTCTGACATGAATGGAAAACCTTTTTTTTTTTTACAGTAAAGCTTTTAAAGACTGCAATGCATAAATTATCAGAGCTACTTTCAGCATATTTTAGTTTTCTTCTAATTTAAATGCAACAATTAAAAAAAAAAAAGTTTCTAACTGGTGGTCTAGAGATTTACTTAAACCTGTTAAATACACAAACCATCTCTCAGCTGAACTCCTGACTTTTAAGCTTCTCTTATCCTTCCTTTTTTAATGATAGCTCTATTCTATAGGGAAAAAAAATTGTATTGTCTTTGAAGATCATTTTAAAAGAGGCTATACACTATACATCCCTGCTAATAAGAATGCAGAGACACTGACTAAAATAAACTCCAAAATTTTTTAAAAGATATTTCAGAGCCCATATCTTGGTTTAAGACAGTTAAGGGGGGTGGACACTCCAACATGCACCATCTCCCTTTAAGTTTTAACAACTCTCTTTTTCACCAATAAAGACAGATTAATGAGAGGAACTATAAGCAAAAAAAAAATAAGTGTTTACTAAAAAACCCAAACAGCAACATATTTCAGGCCAAAAATATCAATAAATAATCAGTAGTCGCTAAATCTCACAGACTCCTCAGGAACAAAGAGAAACAAAAAGAAGTCCCTGCCCCAAGATGGCTCCCACCACGATGGCCTGTGGAAAGAGACCAAGGGAAAATGGCAGATAAACCCTACTTGGCTCAACCTTTCCCCTGGAACAAAACCAGCTGGGAAGGCAGTGGCTTACAAAGCAGGTCTGGTGGCAGATGGGAATTGATGGCGTTGCCTGGGGAGTTCTGGCCCCACGGTGTCAGCCTCTGGTTCATCAGGTGGCAGCGCTGCTATCCTAGGTTGCTGTCCGGATAGGGAAGGAAGAAAATGTCCCCTGGAGCAGTAAAGAATGGTGGCCTGATCTTGACCAGTTCCAGCTCTGTGCTGGGAACAGGTGTTGCAAAATTCACTTTGAAACAGGTTGGAACTTGTGAAATGCAATTGCTGTGGTTGCCATGTGGGGATGTGCTTGAAGCAACCCCCTCTGCGGCCCAGAGAGAAACAAAAGAAGGCCTTTTGCTGCCTCAGCTCTCCCCATGAGAACTCCAGGGAGAAGAAAGAGCCAAAAGAGCTTCTTCTTGAGTGCCCTGATCACTCCAAACCTCGGCAGTTCCATTTCTGGCTGCACAGATAGATATGGAATATCATAACATTTTGGGTTATCCAGGGCCTTTTCCACCCCTTATTCCATATCATGCCCAAATGAATACCTTTCATCTATACACATATACACATGTGACTATATACAAATACAATTATTATTTCAGCAGCCACTGACCATTGCCCAGGATATGGATTTAGTTCACTGGTCCATGCTGAGTTATGTATTTGCTGAGGGGCGAACTTCCAACTATTGGAGCCGAGTATTCCTTCAGAACCTGGCCTATATTTTTCCACATTCCATGCCACTCAGGATTTTTTGCCACTGGAGCAACTCTCCAAACTCTCTGGAAATATCAGTGTTGATTCTAAATGAGTTGTAGGCCATATAGAGGAGATATAGCAGAATTAGCTATATTAGCTATATTAGCAAAATTATAATGTTTTGGACATTCANATGAATACCTTTCATCTATACACATATACACATGTGACTATATACAAATACAATTATTATTTCAGCAGCCACTGACCATTGCCCAGGATATGGATTTAGTTCACTGGTCCATGCTGAGTTATGTATTTGCTGAGGGGCGAACTTCCAACTATTGGAGCCGAGTATTCCTTCAGAACCTGGCCTATATTTTTCCACATTCCATGCCACTCAGGATTTTTTGCCACTGGAGCAACTCTCCAAACTCTCTGGAAATATCAGTGTTGATTCTAAATGAGTTGTAGGCCATATAGAGGAGATATAGCAGAATTAGCAGCAAAATTATAATGTTTCGGACATTCGGAGGGGAAGTGAACATTCTCAAAAGGTGGAGAAGGGGGAGAAGGACGTAAAAGGCTCGGAAAAATCATTCCCTCTTTTTCTTCCAACAGATTCAGTGCGATTATTTGTAGACTCCCAATAACATATTGGGTCACACAGGATAGCTCAGTATAAGGTAGTATAAGGTATTCTCTTTTTATCCGGATATGAATATCCCTTTCTTTCTCCCTTCCACATTGCTGAGGTGCAGAGCAAGAAGAGAAGGAATAAGTAAGAGAAACCTGCACTGTATAGAGGACCATCAATATTCAATCCTGTATTAGTGACAGGTTTAAGTTTTAGTTTTTCATGTGCCATCTGACTTCAAATAGATGCTTTATCACATTAGAAAGAGGAGAGTACTCCCTTCCTTTGAGAGATGGCAATCCTTCCTAGGTCTGGCAGGCTGGAAGAGATTGGTTCATAAAATCTTGACACTGGAAAGCAATCTTAGGTAATATTTAGAGGTCTGAATGGCTTGTTGTTTCCAACTTTTCTCTCCCTCTCAGCCTCGGTTTAAGGTTTAGTTTTAGTCTAGAACAAGTAAAAGAATAGTCATAAGATTCAAAATTTCTAAATGCTATTCTAATGAAATGTGTAATAGAAGAAAATGAACCACAATGAAAATATAGGGTAATTCTTATTGACATTAATGTTGCTTTATCTTTCCTTTTTGGAATAATGCTGACTTAACGCTTGTCTCAAGGTGTACAAGAGTAAAACCAAAGACACATATCTAAAAATTAAATGCCTCCAGCCACTAGTAGTCAAAAAATTTACCTCATAAAAGATTCAGGTTTGAAAGACCTAGATTTCATTTCAAAATTCATGGAACAGCATTTCAAAAATATTAAAGTTTCACATCTTATATTCAAAAGTTAAGGACAAAAAGTATCCTAAGATGAAAAGACAGAGAAGTAAGTGTGGTAGCAAGAAAAGAGATGAGAGATGAGCAGAAAGAGAACACAGAGGGAAACAAAACATCATTTTACTTGTTAATTGTGCAATTAGTTCTGGAAGCACCAGGAGATATCTAACATGTACTCTGTCAATTTCTTTCAACAGCACTGCTTTCTAATTGACAATCACACTCATCTTTATATGAAATCTTCTTCTTCAAAACTGGAGATAAGCAGGTGGGAACACTAACATCTCAAATTTTAAAGTAAACATCTGGTTTAACCAGAAGCCTCATGGCAAAACATATTTTATTAAAGTATTAAACAGATATGAAAAAAGGAGCTTAAAGGAAAGTGCTTTCTCAGCCAGAGCAACTCTATGATTCTATGAAACTGTAATGTGATAACAAAATTTAAAATAAATGCATATTATGATAAGTAAAATTTAAAAAAAGGGATTTCATTATTTATTGTTATTATTATTATTTATATGATTGTACATGTCATCTACATGTATCAAGTAGAGGAAATGCAAATTTTTATATAGGCTAATCAATGAATTTAAAAGATTAAATATTATTTATTTATCAAATATTAAAGACCATTATATTTCTAATAGATTTTAAATAATATTTAAGATGCCCAGGTTTAGATACTATTTCTTAGTCAGACTGATAAACAGAGAGGCCAAATATATTTGAAAATGTAGTGAACCAAGTTTTATTCTTGCTAACACTGACACAGTTTCATTTAGATAAACCTGAAAAGAATTTTACCTCACTACTGTATCTTTATTCAATTAAATCTCTTTAATAGCATTAAGTCTCATTTAGAAAGCTCACAATCCATAATTAGCTGTTTCTTTGAAACTGGTTGTTTCAGAACAGCTTACCATTCAAATAATATATGTGCATGGAATAATTGATTTGTCCAAATTTGCCAATTTTAGACATTGCTCACTAAATGACATTAAAATTCACATGATTTCACTATTTGTTTTCATAAGAGCACTAACTATTAAGTAATACCCTGACCTTTAGGAAAAATTACATTCAGTACAAAAATTAAGCCCAGGTTTTAAGATTCAGTCACTAATCTCTCTAAAAGGGCAGAAAGAAAGCAAAACAAAATAAAATCCCTTGAAGTCATATTCTGTCATTCTCTTTCAACTATTCTTCTGTGTTTCTGCCCCTCACATTTAATTTTATTTCATTATGTGTAACAAGACTAATTTTTCAACCATCCATTTTGATTATGCTCGTTCATTTTACCCCCTTTGACCATGACCTTTTTTAACCCTGAGGTATTTTTTAACAGAAATAATTTTAATTAATTTGTTTTATTAAGCCAAGGTTTTCCAATGTTTCAAATGTAAGTGATATTAAATGGTGTTACTTCATCTTGTGAAGTCCAGACATCCTGCAGAATACTTATATTTTCCAGTGAAATGTGAACACCAGATGTCTTTTGGTATGGAATACTATGAGTTGATTTATTGTAATATATTTTACTTTTTCTAATTTATTTTTTTTATGTTTCTATGAGTTTAATTTTCTCCTTTGCTGCATAGAAAGGTAATTGTGAGAATTTTCAGGGAAGGAAAAAATTTCTTTCACCTGAAAATTTTCATAATGAGAATAGCAGTCTAGAACAGAAATTAAGAATAAATACATGAGAAAGTGTGACATAGATAGGAAGGGAAGAAAAGCAAAAACTATTAGATCTAGAAATAAAGAACTGAAGATCACGAGGAAAATCCATTATAACAGTTTTCAGAGACATGATAGGGTCCTGCAAACAAGGGTATCCTCTGTGACCTTCCTGAGTGGTTCTCTATAAACATCTGGTTCCATGTCTGTGATTGAGATAGCTTGGGATTCAACCACAGCAAAGATCATTCAGGTTAGATCAGACAAAATCTTCACAGAAGTAAACTGCTGTTACAGATTTCCTGGAAATATCATGACTATGCTGGATGAACATACCTAAAATGACACAGATATATTTAGTTTTATTTGATGCAGGGTATCAACAGTGTTGCTATTGAAGTTTTTCTCAGATCTGCATTTTTGCAATTTTTATGGATTTATAGAGGTTTCAAATGAAAATAATTTCTATGTACATCAAATCTTAAAAGATATAAGAAAGCAGAAAAAAATCCTCACAAATCTCACTAACTGAGATCTCACCATTTTCCATATGATTGTATCACAATTACAGATCTAGAAGCTACATGAATAGAGTCCAAATAGCTTGGCTGAATAAAATACAAGCAAGAAATATAGATAGTTTTGGGATATGTGACAAATTAAAGTTTTGATTGTAGAAATACATAATAAACAATTGATCCAGAGAGTCTTGTCTGGGATAAAGTAAATCATACCTGCACACAAAGGAAATCAAGCGGCTCAGCAATATTTAGTTACATGGACCTCTGTAGTTTACTGCAACAGGTTTAGAGATGGAATTTCTCTTTTTGGAAACTTCTCTACACGAATGGGTACCACACTGTACCAACTTGTTTGGCTGTGGCTGAATCTTCATTTTACCACAGTGGAAGTCATAATTTGCTATCACTATGTGCAGTCACTGGTTCCTTGCATCAGTGAACAAGTGAGCAGTCAGGGAAGAAAATGTGACTTCAAAAACACTAAGGTGTTTGAAGTGCCCTGACTTCCTCTACTATTTGTTCTGATGATGTGTTGCCTTAGGAATACTCAAAAGCACTAAAGAGTTTCTCTCCAGCTCCCGTGATCTGCTTGACACAAGGAACACTGATTAGCTATCAGGGAGCTATGAATCATCTCCCAGTTCTACTGATCAGTAAATATTCACCTCAGGGGAGGTAACATGTCACAGAAGTGCTAATGTACACCGGAAACTTATGGCCTGCCCATTCAGACTGCAGTACCCCATCCCCCATCTCCTATGCCCTCCTTTTGAAATATTTCCTATTCAGTAGCAAGGGAATTGGTTCCATCAGCTGTAGAAGTGATGGCTTTTCCACAGAGAGGATACTTTGAGTTTGCTTCTTTCTCACCCAATTACGCTGCTTGAAGGCAACCGATATGGCTGCATGTGTCTAAAATGTACCCACTGAGCTTCTCACACACCTTCAAGGACTCTGAGCAGTCAAGGTCTGCTGCTAATGGTTTCAGCGGGTAATAGGTTCTCCATTTGGCCTGTCACTTAAAGGAGGGAGAAAGAAAGCAAGTAACATTGGAAAAGGATACTTATTGGTGCAGAAAAAAGGAGAATTGCTCTTAAATGGGAAGAGACAGACTGTAATTAGACAGAAAATCTGTAAAGTGATCCTGAACCTGGATCCAGTTGATGCAACCGGTGACATGAGTCCACTCTGCTCCAGACACAGCTCTGCAAGAAAATAAGGAGAAATGATTCCTTATGGACAGGAATTCATGGATACATAATATAGTTATGTGCCTTGAAATGTTAGAGTTAACTGATACTCCTGGGGTTTATGTCAGGTGGTATGTCTCTGAAAATCTAGTCCTTATTCAACATTGGTATTTGGTCTTGTGAAATACCACATACATAAAGCAAAGAAATTGGAGCATTGTATTTGTTGAGTTTAAACTTAGAAATGTTGTAATAATTTAGTAATTAACTTTACAATTAAGCTGTACTAAATTGAAGAGTGAGAAGAATAGAGGCTCAATGATATTTTTCATATAATACACAAGTCCTTTGTACTTAATACTTCAGTTTGTTCTAACTTTCCCTTTATCCCTGCTGTCACCAACATGCATTTTAAAAGCTTGCATGGGATTTATTCTTTTTGTTTCCATAGCAACAATGAGACTGATCCCTCAGATATGGAAATCTCCATTTATTCTGAAAATTGTTTCCTGGTCGGATTGTCTTGGATCAGAATCTTGCAATTGAATATACAAGAATTTTATCTTTACATATATCGTGTATATTGTATGTAGTCAGGGACAGACATTTCTGGTCTGCTTCTTTGGCTATTGATTATACTAGTTGCTGGTTTTGTTGGGCTTTAGATTCCATCTGAAATTAGGAGTTAACAATTTTACTGGCCTTTGAACTAGTAAAATCACATTTTTTGGCTGTGAAGTTTGTGACATTTCTGCTTCCAGAAAAATGAATGCAAATTTTGTTACTTCAACAGAGAAAAGCAAGAGCACATCTGCTACTTAGTGTATTTGATCATTTTAGTTGAATGATGACAGACATTGCAAAGAATTGTTTATCTGGGTTCTGTGGATTCATCTTCCAATCAGTTATTCAAAAAGTTAGAGATGATACTTTCACTATATTTATGCTGGGACTAATTTTATTTTACAAAGCTCTTAATTAATCTTCTAAATCAATAGGAGAAAAATCACTTTGCCTGCTTTGCTAATCCATCTACTTTGTTTGTCATTCCTTCTTATCCTTGATTAAATTTGAAATCAGATAGGTTTGCCTGCAAGCATAAGGCAAGTCAGGCTCAGACACCTGAGTAGAAGTGAAATCGGACCAGAAGTAAATGCCTCAAGATTTGCGACTGCAGCAAGATAAATAACAGAGCTAGCAATAAAGAAAGAGAAGGTCTGTGAGGATGTCTTCAGTGTTTCCCACATTTAGCAGTTTTAGCTTTTTTTTCTGTTAGCTCTGTACTCTTTCAACCTCTGCCATATTAAAAGGTTAAGCTATGAACTGACACTTATTTACATGGGAGTCAAATATCCAAATGTCTTGCTAAAGGAGCTTAAAGCTCTATAACTAACCCATCACAAAATACACCGAAAATGCTTTTAAAAGTTTTATTTACTAATGATGCTCAGCATGCATTCACATTTTGTCCATTTTCTTAGATGTCATACATCAGTGGTTAGATAAACACTCTGATTGCCATAATTTTTACGGCACTTTGAGAGACCAAGTTGATAACTGCCATTAATCACAATCTCAGCAGCACAGCACTTTGAACATATCTGCCACAGAGCTCCAACAGCAGTGACCAATAAGGGACATAACTTGTTATGTTTAATACAAAAAACCATGTGTTTCATTGCTTTTTATCCACATACTATTTCAAGCACAGAGAACCTCCAAAAGACCTGACTATTAGGGAGGTTGTATTCTTTGTACTCAGAATAGGTTTTGTCTTTTTTCCCTTGGGAGCTAAAATACAAACTTACAGTGATTAAACTAAGAGTGGCTTTGTTCCTGTTCATTCATATTGCACTCCATTTTGACAAAAGCCCTCTGGCCTTTGAGGCCATGTAATTTCTGACAGAGAGTCGCAGGGAGATAAGCAATTGCAGAAAAAGTGAGTTATGCAATAAAAAATAGGAAAAATACCAGTAGTGGGAATATCACTATCAGGAATTCTTCATGAGTTGGTCCTGATTTAGCAATTTTCACAGTATTCTGTTTAACAATGAAACAACTATTGAATGTAAATTTCTGAACAAAAGGTAAAATCACAGATAATATCAAGCTTCACAATTTTGGTGGCTTGTCTGTGATTCTGTGTTTTAGAGGGGTAAAGGGAGGAACTAGCTTATGCATTTTTTAACTATGACCTGATATTAATGAGTTTACAGATAACATAAATCAATGTTCTGAGTTATCAAATATGCCATGATTTTTCTATTAAAAAGTGTTAGTTCATTCACATGAATTTTGGTGGTTACCTTAATATCCAAATATATGCTATAATTCCCCTAATGTAGCCCAAATTAGTTAAATACTTAAAATATTTTTTCTTTTTTTGTTCTCTGGTCACTTCAGCAGTTCAGTTGGATCACTGTCCATTAATAGATCTCTGAGGAAGTAACAAACTGAAGCAGTCAGATTGATATTTCTCTGTAAACCAGGTATAATATAATCATTATTCAATCATTATAATTACAATTGAAAAAAATTTAGAGAAGGAAAATGAAGTAAAAAACTAAACTCCATTATGACTTTATACATATTGTTAAGGAAATTTCAGCTGTAACGTATATAAGAAATAGAATACTTCATGACAATCATTTTGTAGATATTAATTATTATTCCTTAGTTTGAACATCAGTGTTCATGGAAGATTAAAGTTTTTTCACACAACAGGAGCACTAAACACAGAAAGTATTTAATATAAACTTGCATAGTTCAGTATCTCATGGAATTAATTTATAGGATGTATAAAAAGGCTGAAGAAATAAGTACTATTGAAAGTTGTCCTTGAAGGTGTTTAAAATTGGAATATATGTCACAATTAAGAGAAGCTGACTTAGCCTATGTTCAGGCTTCTTATTTTCAAACGGGATAATAATTTTTAAAATTTTAATCTTTACAACCATTCTTCTCCAACCTTTTTAAGAGTTCATTGATGTAGAACTTTTTTATTGTCTTTTGAACAGACCTATTTTTTGCCCTAATATAAAACAATAACAATTTTCATGGCTTATGATACTGAGGAGGTCAGACTAGATTAACTAAAGGTCTATTTTGGCCTTAAAACCTTCCTATGTTGTAGCTTTTCTCTGGAAATATCATAACAGTTCTGTCTGACTGCATGCTATTAAATTAAGTTATATGCTTATTGAAGGTTAATTTGTTTCTTAAAAAGTACAATTAAATAAAAAATACTGCATCTAAAAACAGGAGGAAAATTCTAATCCCTCTCCCTTATCCTAGGTTTTTCATCTACTTTTCAAAGTGACAGTGTTTCTTGCAGGCATATGTTAAGACATAAATTTCATAAATGAATTAACTCCCCAGGCAAATAAAGGTATGTAGTGTGTTTACTGAAGTAGTTTCTTGGTAAACCTTCTCGGTTTTGTGGGGCTTTTTTTGTTTTCTTGTTTTGTTTTTTGGGTTTGTTTGTTTGTTTGTTTGTTTTTTGTTTGTTGTTTTTTTTTAAATTATTGNTGTTTTCTTGTTTTGTTTTTTGGGCTTGTTTGTCTGTTTGTTTTTTGTTTGTTGTTTTTTTTTAAATTATTGACTCAAGTTCATATACCCAGATGTTTAGCTAGATGGGTAAAGTTAGGAAAACCCCACAGCCATACTTTTTACCTGAGGAGATAGCGCTAAAATATGTAACAATTCTCAGGTCCTAGGGCATTTGGGTGCCAGTAAGTTTCAACTCCTTTGCAAGATGACTATTTCTTCCTTGAATAAAAGAAGGTCGTGCCAATTGTGACCTCTGGCCTGGAGGTAGTGTTTTAACTACCCTGAATGTCATTTTGGTGGTGACAAAAGCAAGACCATAAATTCAGTTCCAAAGGACTTACATAGTAAGAGCCATTTTCTCAATCTGTGCTCTCCTGTCTTACCTTGCACTGACTTCTTTTATTCATGATTATGTCTCATACAAGCACTGAGCCAGCCTTGAAGTAAATCATGTGTCTGCACGTTGCATTAGGAAAGCAGGCTGATAGGGCATGTTCCCCGACTCCTGAAGGTTACCTGTAAATTTTACAAATATGTCAGTATTTGTTCCGTATTAGTAGACTAAGAGCAGGATATACAGGTTTCAGCTACAGCACAGGTCTTTATGGGGGGACTGAAGCCATTTTTAACATACTTTTCCTTTAAAAGGTGGTACTAGGTTATGCAAATCAGCCAGCTCAAACACTATAAACAGGATCAGGAAAGGCAATCAGGAAAGGAGATCAGGTGTTTACCTTTTCCTGCTCATTGGCTGGATCACCCAGAAGTGCCATTCTGCTTAATTTTCTTCATCCTGGAATGAATCCCAGTTGCACCAGAGGCAGATAATTAGGTGAATATATACATAAAATATATATGAAATAATATCCTAAAGGAGTTTATGATTTTCATACAATATGAAAGGCAGACATTTGTCTGTTTACTGGGTGAGTATGCTCACTCTTCACCTAAAATCTCAGTGTGCATTGAACAGACTTTTTGAGCTGAGAATTCTGTGATCCTACAACTGAATACTGTGACAAATATAAGGGTTCCAAATTAAGTGTGAATAACTCATTTCCTGTCTCTTCCCTACTATAGCAAAATCTTGAAAAGCGAAAATAAATCAAATGGAAGGTATTGTGGAGATACACTTACTTGTGTTTTCTCCTGCATTCAAAATATTGTTAACTTTTCATTTTTAATTTTGTGCTGTTCTGAATCATAAGGTAGAAAACATTATATAAAAGGCTAGATAAAAATAAAAGGTTATTACTATATTTGTACTGGCTTTAGCTTAGGATGCCTCTTGCTTACGTTTTTCCAAAAATTTCCCTTTACACAGAAATGGAGAATTTCTATGTTATTTAAATTCAAGTTCAGTCTCTCATTATTGTGGTATTTAAATTGTGGAGTAGGGAAAAAAAAATACAACTCATTAAAAAAACTCCACCCAAAGCAGCAGAAGCCACTTAGATGTTGAAGTTGTGATTCAGCATAAAAATTGAGTAATTTTTTTCCTGAAGTTCTCAACAAACTGTAGGTCAAGGAACTATGACAGTTGCCTCGCACAAATTCATAAGAAAAATACTATTTTAAAGTTTGCCCAAAACATACTGATTTTTAAAAATCTTTCTGCTTTTTTTTTTTTTTTTTTTTTTTTTTTTTTTTTTTTTTTTTTTGACGGGTTTTGAAATATCACATTGTTGTGGTTATGATGATATTGGTATGTGGGTTTTTTTAATCCTACTGCAGATGTCTAATATAAACACTGGTGATTTTAATTTTAGTTTGTCCTTGGTCAAAGACCCTTAGGTGTCTCATGTAAGACTATTTCTAACTTCACTAAAGACATGCAATCACCTTTGAGTCCATGCTGTTTTGTTGGATAATTAGACACAAATATTTGATATTGGTTTTATTTTAATCTAAATCACTTTATATGTGTGAATTATCAATGTAAAAAAGTAAAAAATATCCTCAGATCATCATTCCTCTTCTCTCTAACCTGACTGCTGGTGGATTTACTGAAATCTCCTATTAGTAAATTCTTGGATTATATACTTGTGTCTCAGTTATTTTTGTTCTACGCAGTTTTCTACACCTCTAGATTCTCTCTCTGAAAAAAAAAAAAATCCAAATTTAAAGATGTCTTATAATACCTTAGCTCGTGTTAGTTGTCTGAAACAGATAAGTAATTCATAAAGACCAAATTAAAAAGTGGTATTTTCTAACATGTTCACTTTCTGTGTTAAAGATTGCTTGAGTGCATCTTTGTCAGAGCAGGGAATTTGTCTCACAGATTTTAAATAATTTGAGCATTTTGTTTCTAAATATTGCTGTTGGTTTAAATCAAATTGCTTGGAAAGGGAAGGTTTCAATGTAGGCTTTCCTAGGTAAACATGATCATTGCCTCTGAGAAACTGAAAAAAAGTGTTTGGTTTTATTTTACTTTATCAAAGCTGTCTAGTGATCCTGCTTTGAATAACAGAACTCTAAATGAAACTTTGTCTAGAAAACATCAGAATTTAAGATCAGATAATGAACTATACTGTTAGAAATATCATCTATCAAGTGGAACATCTTACCCTTCAGCTCCCTTCTCACAGCTACTATTAATATCTGGGATCCTATGGAGGATAATTTATGAGTTTTCAGCCAAGGTACATTCCTGTATGGTCATTTCACCCTAACCCTAGCAATTTGTTTCTCAAACTTGGTATGGTGTTTCACCTTTGAAATAACACATGTTTCGAAGAATTGAAAAGGTTTTTGTATTTCATCTGCTCCCAACCAACTGCTCATTTTTGATTCTGTAGAGTGTGGTAGATAAAAAGATTATATACCATGTTTCCATTTCTTCCTCTTGGAGTAACCACCATTTGGTAAAAAATATTAAAAACCCTTCTGTTTAAAGCACAGAAGAATACTAGTTCAACTTGAACTTATTTTTAAATCTCTGGATACGGCTGATAGGGCTATAACAAGTCATCAAAGGTTTAAAAAGAAATTACTAACTCCTCAATTTGCCATATCTAGTAGAAAATGTTGTTAAATGAATGAATTTCAATGGCTTACGTTCTTCTTGGGGCACGTGTGGGTATTTCTTTACTTCCCAAATCTGCCTCATTTCTGGATATCTAAGAAGTAATTTGTAATGTATGTTACTAATAATACAGACAGCTGAGAGGATAATGTGAAAATAAAAGGTTCAGCTACATTTTCACTATATAAATATGGTATATGGTAGTAGCATACATTAATTCACATACCTTCTACATATATATATAGAAGTATAGACAGTGGATATCAGATATCTCACTTTCATAATGTAAAGATAAAAATCAGTGAAGTTTATGTATTTTCATCTTTCCCTATTCACAAGCAGTATTATTGCACGAACATTGAGAGCTGAACAAAACTATTCATTGTGTCTGAAGGATAAAATAATCTATTTCTCTACATATACATTTTTCTACAGAAATTATCCCTGGGAAAAAAATATCAAATAACTTTCTTCTAAACACTGCAGAGGAGAAAGTCTGTGATATCAGCTTTGTCAAGTAACGATAATTTAAAATATCTTCTTACTTTACTGAGGGATAATGTTATCACTGCAGTGCTCTCATTCAGAGGAAGATGATTCATCCTGTGTATCCTGGAGTATTAATAGTGAACATCACACTAGCAATTCTTCTAGCGCTTGAACTTTTATGACCCATGTTCAAAACTGATGTAAATTAAGCTAAAAATACCAACAATCTCTCTTGAACATTCTTCTAATCTGGCCAGGTATACAGTGACTGATTCTGAGAAATATATAATTGCATTAAACACAAATAGAAATGTAGAGGTTAAAGAAAGCATCATTTAAAAGACTCATGCATATTGTATTTTCCCATCAGAGACCTTATAAAATGTCAACATGACTTACTTTTGTCATTCTGGTGCTATCTGGTCTTACAAACATTTACCTGAAAAAAACCCTCAAACACTGCTGAAGTAATTAAATTCTCCTGAGATGTCACCTGCAGAAATAAAGGCTAATACATTTCGCTTTCATTGGTAATGAACCTGCACTTAGAACCCCCACATGCCGATATTAACAAAGACACTTCACTGTATTTCTTCTCAAATAAGTTTCCTGAAAAACTCCAAAATTCATTCTTTCCTTTTTTGAGGCACTTAGAGATACACATGGAGGCCACATTACAGGAAGAGTATAGAGTAAAATCTCTTCTCCAACTCAGAAACAAAGATAATTGAGCAAAGGTTCATTTACAGAAGACTGACAGGAGAGATTGCAGCGTGAGACAGACCCACTTTTGGCTTAAATCCTTTTTTCCCCTGTTATATCTTGCTCTTGCTGAATAAAAAATATTTTGATTTGACTAAGTTTTCCTAAGTTATTGTAATTTGCTGTCTTTAAAGGAGTTTGGAAAACACAGAGTTTCTATCAAGCCCATCATAGCTAAAGAAGTAAAATGTCAGAGGACAAAGAAAAGTAGTATCTCTTGCCCCCATGACTGTGTTCACTGCAATGCAGTGTAACAGCAAAAGCTGTCGCTGAGGGGCCAAGGCATAGTTTTCAAAATTACTCCCTCTCCATTAAAACACGCAAACAATAAAACAAACAAAACACCCCCAAGCCTGACCACAAAACTTCAAGGAGACTCACAGAGAACAAGGGGACAGAATGGACAAATGACTTCCCCTCAGTCACAGCAGGACAGGTAAAACAGGTGTGTGAATGCAGGTCTGCCAGGCCCTGGAGTCAGCAATCCCACTGCAGGAGAAGCCATTCTCTCTGCAAGAGATGTCATGTAATGTTGATTGAACATCCACACTATAAAACACCTGCATTTTATAGTGTGCCATGACAGAATTTTTTTCACCTGGCTTTTATCACAAAAGCTTGATTTTGAATCCTTTGTTCCCTATATTATTTGCTTTTTGATTAAACATTACCCATTGTTATATATTCTGAGAAATGCTGGCCCTGCAGCGATTGTAAATCGATAGCTAGATGTGGAAGAATAGGAAGGGTAAGGCAAAAAAAGAAAAGGAGAAAAGTTTCTTACAGCTAAGTGAAAAAGAAAGTTAATAAAAATAGGTCAGGCAATTTCAGCCCTTTCTCATATGAAACAAATGGGCTAATCTTAAGTAGGAGTCAGACATAAGGATCTTCAGTGTATCTGGGGCTCATCAGGAAGTGGCATACAAGTAGAAATATAAAAATCCTTTTCACTGATATCAAGAAGTTTGCAGGATAATAGATTATCCTGCATGGAATTTGTATTACATCTGTCTTTTTACCTAGGATTGAATAAATATTACAGAAATTAAACTGATATGTGATCTAGGTCACAAACTTAGCAATAATTAAGCTGAAGAAGCATATATGGAAATATGAGAATGTTTTCTTAAAAATCTGTAGAATAGTACTCTAAATGGATGAAAAAAGGAAAACAGAAGGTAAGGTTTGGGGGTTTTTTTCTAGCTCAAAAGGCAGTCATTTTAGTTGTGTAGTTCCTGGAAATAAAACCTTCCATAATGTAATGAAACTATATATGAGGTAACTCACATACAAAGTCTAGAAATTGAAATCCTACTGGAACTCCATTTATCTGTCTGCTGTAATTAAATTCATCATGGAATTTTGGGAGGAAAAAAAAAAGGTATTTAAAATACAGAAGGGGAAGAAACTTCCAGATTCAGGCATAAAAATAGAAGACATCCAAGTGGCACAAAGTTACAATTCCGGAAAGACTTTGTTAGTTGTATTTGGATCACAACTCTAGCAACTGTTAGCATGTGTCACTGCCTCTAATGGTATATGGGTTCAATCAGAGCACACAGAATACCAGATGGGACTGGAGGAAGCTGTCAGCAGAAAGAAACTATGCTCTCTGATTTCTGCATTCCTGTGCAAAAAGCTGCTATTGTCAATTGTTTTTATCTGTAAAACCAATGCTTTTGTTATAAATCTTGGCATGGTCTGGGATTACAAAGCCAGCAAGCACCAGATGGCTGAAGAGATTCAGGCCAGGTCTGGAGCCTCCTGCCAGCCCTGTTTCTGCAATCAGGAGTATGCAGCAATACGATCCTTGCTCAACACGTCTGGGTGAGCAGATGCTCCTCACGTGCAGACACAGTAAGTACACTGGCAAAACTGTAGCATGACTGGTAGACAGATGCCTGATGAAAGTAAGGAAGAAGAATATTTAGATAAGTTCAAAACACAGCATTGTTGGAATAGAGAATAATTTCAATCTCCTGTGCTGGTTTTGACTGGGATAGAGTTAAGTGCCAGAATGAGCCTGTGTTTTAGATTTGTGACCAAAATAATTGCTGGTAACAGGGCTATCTTAATTATTACACAGTGTCAAGGATCTTTCTGTTTCTCACCCCATCACACCAGCAATTAGGCTGGGGGTGCTCAAAGAGCTGGGAGGGGGCACAGCTGAGACAGGTGACCCCAACTGATCAGAGAGATATTCCATACTGTAAGACATCATATTCAGCATATAAAGCTGGAGAAAGAAGGACGAAGGAGGACATGTTCAGAGTGATGACTTTTGTCTTCCCAGGTCACTAAATGTAGTGGAGTCCTGCTTTCCTGGGGATGGCTGAACACCCACCTGCCCATGAGTAGCAGTGAATTAATTCCTTGTTTTGCTTTCTTTGTGTGAGTGGCTTTTGCTTTACCTATTTAATGGTCTTTGTCTGAACCCACAGGTTTTCTCAACTTTGCTGTTCTGATTTGTTTCCCCATCCTGCTAGTGGGGAGAGTAAGTGCGGGACTGTGGGAGGCTCAGTTGTGGGCGGGGTTTAAACTACAACATCTGTGATCAAAAATTAGCCTTAGCACAGCATTAGTTTAGATAGTAATGAATATCTACACCATGTCAAGATTACTTTGCCATTCAGTAGGCAGCTGCTAATATGAAACTGTGTCTTTGCTCAAGAAAAAAAAAGAAATTTCATTGGTCCCTGGGAGAACTGTCCTTTCCCCAAAACTTTCTTGCCTGTGATTCTTTTTAACCTGACACCTAGACACTATTGTTGAGGCTCTCCGAGGACAAGCTTAACAGCAGATGGGGCTTATGTCTCTTGTTGGACTTCTCCCCTTCGTCACTGTGCCTCTGTTCTCCTTTCTGTATCAGGGTTAACCATAAATCACATAACAACACTTTTCAAACTGAAAAAATACAGAGGTTTGTCAATAATCATGGTTTGGAAAGCCCAGACTAATCCACTTTATAATCCTATAGCCATTTTCCAGAATTCATCATGGTGTTTGTCTTTCCAAGCACTGTTTAACAAAGCTACTTCTTTTTTTTTTTTTTTACAACTAGCTCTATCTGCTCTCTATAGGAGATGTGGAAATACTGTGGAAGTACCTGAAAATACTTTTTACCTTAAACCAGTGTATTACATTGAATTTCATACAGAAACACATTTGTGTATGTGTGTGCTATTCTACTTCAATAGTCAGACAAAATGTTTTGGATTGTATTTCTCTTGTGCATTTAAATATTAGTATAAGCAATATCACTGACTCAGTAATAGGTTTATAAGGGAGAAAAGTCAGAAAATCTTATTGAGGTGTCTTTGCAACCCAGAATTAAGCTGTGGGGGTCTCCACTCATTCCTATCTCCTTCAAAAATCAGAGATGATGGCCTTTCCCAGCTATGTGTTAATAACAGAGGTAGCAAATATGCATATATTCCATTAAATTTATAATTTTCTTTCCACCAGAATATAATTCAGGAGGATGAATTTTCTGTCCTAGTCAAATGAAATATCATTGACAAACCTTCTTATGTACCCTATCTCAAGGGACAAGGCTGTTGCATTGATTAGGCTTTAGAATATTTAAGTACAAAGACAAATGTATTTCATGTATAATTTGCATTATCAAGACTCAGAGAAAATCCAGTCTTGTGTAGCTTAACAAAGCAGACTAATTTTAAAATTCTCATTAAATTATGTGATTTTTCCATAACATAGAAGAAAATGAAAAAAAAAAAAACAAAAAACCCCAAACCAAAAAACAAACCAACAACAAAAAAAAACCCCACAAACATTTATATAAGTTCACATCAAACCAAAAGAAGCTATTGGTGTCTTATACTTTAAACAATCCATGTATGTTCACATATTTTATACTACAGTGTACCAGAAAGTATTTAGGGCAGTTGCACTGCACAATGTAGGTGATACAGAAACCAGAGAATGTAATTCTGACTCCACTGACATCTGCAGGAAAACTGCTAGATCCAGAAGAACTGAGGCTCCACCCACAGCATTCAAGAGAGACAGAATCTCTGTAGTTGTTGCACTTTTCAAAGTAACCTATGTGAGTCATCACCACGCTGCCATGTCCTTGGCTACTTTTTTTTTTTAACAGTGTCATTTTTTTGAAGAGTACCAGAAGGTAACAGAGAGGAAGCTGAGCACCAAAGCATTCATTGAAATCTCTCTTTAGCATCCCTGGAGCCCTCTAGTCTTTTCAACAAGGCAGTGACATTCCAACAACAGCCCATTTCAAAGAAAGCATGGACTCTTCTATGATGTATCACCATTCTTTTGGGCTCTATACATGTCAGAAAACAGCTTACAGCTACTTACAGCCTATTAGAAAGTCCTGCTCAGCTGCCTCCCCCATTAATCTTTACTGCTTCTCAAAGCTTCCCCAAACCAGCCTTGAAATCTGACTTTCCCTCATTTTGAGAGGTACAGGTCATTTATTGAAAAGCCTGTACTGGGCTACGTGATTACATAAAATAAGTGTTGCCCAGATGCCATCTATTCAGGAAAAAGAAAATGTTAAAAAAATAAAAGTCCATCAGCATTTTGTAGTCTCAGGGAAATAGCTCATATTGATTCTCATCAAATTTGGGTTTCTCTAGCTATGACAAATAAAAATAATTCTCTAATATATTTTTGAGCAACAAAAAAATGACTTCATATTTCAAGAGGTGTACACAGCATGTGATTATGTTTCTATTTAACTAAGGTTATTTTCCATTAGAGAAAGAATAAAGCACAGAATGTCACCATAATTAAGAGAAAAAGGACATCAAACTCATACATGCTAGTCCCAAAGCAACATTAACTAATTTTAACAATTTTTTGAGAACCTTAGTGATACTGGACTAATAAAACCTTGTTTAATCTGTACTTCTGAAAGTCAATAGAGCAGTGGCAATCTCTACTAGATGGGAACTTGGTGTAGTGTGTTATAAGTTTCTGTTTTCTATATCAAAACTGGTGAAAAAACAATTCTATCAAGAGTTTCTGAAATTGTCTCAGATAATTACTACCATTCACAAATGGTAAAACTGCTGGAAAGGCAATGTGACAACAATTGCTTGCTCATGTTAAAAGAGGAAAAAAACCCCAACTTTTCCATCAATTCTATCTTTTAGGAAAATATTCTTAAAATATTTTCTATATTTTCTATTAATTGCTTTTTAGATGCAATACTGATCAAGCTGTTTGGTTTATTCTCTTTTTTTTTTTTTTTTCTTGGGCAATTTTGGGTTAAATTTTCCTTGATTTTCTTAATGATGAGAACAACTTTTCTTGAACACTATTTTTTTTTTTTTTTTTTTGCTTGGGCAATTTTGAGTTCAATTTTCCTTGATTTTCTTAATGATCAGAACAACTTTTCTTGAACACTATTTTATTTTTCTTTTTTTTTGAATGATGGTACACTGTGTCATGATCATCATGTTGAAAAAATGGATCAAAATGTGACACTTATCAAAGACCCATTCCATGTCCTGGCAATCCAAGTGAATGAGAAAAAATTCAGCTGAACTGATGTTTGCTTATACATAAGGGGATGTTTCTAAGGCAGAACATCAACAATGTGAATCAGAGAATATGCTGACAATCACAGATTATGCTATACAACTTCATACAGAATGCGCCTCTGGCTCCATCATCGGCAGGTTGACAAAATTAATGAAACAAAATGGAGAACTGTGGCCATGTATGCATTCTAAAAACAACAGTGGAATAAGTTATGAGAAATTACAATCATGTAATAAGTAAAACTTTTCAAAGAAATTCTTAGATTTAAAAAAAATTTAGGCATGTGTATCAAATACTGCTTAAACTTATATTATCAAATTAAATTCTGAAAAGGCTCTTTCTATACACAGGAACCCAGTCACGTAAGCTGATTATATGATTCCTGCCATTGTTTTGGCCTAAGCTCATCCAAACAATCCATAAACATGTCTAGAGAATTATAAAATACTTATAGACACTTTATTTGTGGATATTTCTTACCTATGAACACCTCCTTTGTGACAGTTTATTGGGGTGAACATAGCTCGTAATGTGTCAGTTTCCCTCAGGAAATAGCCACTGGCATATTTTATTTAATAATGCAGTCATACACTCTATAATTCCTTGTTTTTTTCTCTTTTTCTTCATACTCAGTTCAACAGGGAGCAATCAAATGATTATCCTGTGTGTCTGTCTGGTACATCCTACAGATTTCAGCCAAATTAAGTGTCTGAGTAAAAAGCAAATCCCTTTAAGTTTAATGAAAACAGACTAATTAGTAGAGAAGCACCCTTTTATGAAAATCTCCCTATACAAATTTACCCATCGACAATGGAGAATCTGCATAACAGACCGACTTTGAGAAACACGCTCATGCAAAATTTGGCTTCTTTTGCCTTTCTGAAATGTTTTGCATTTACTGAAATGTTCATTGGTTATTTGTTCCAGTATCCTTGAAAGAAGTAGCTTTAGACTCTCTAATGTTTCATCCCGATTTCGTTATCTCGATTTTTACTGCATCCAGGCATTTCTGTCTCTCGTGCTGTTTGGGATTATTTCCAAACCAAGGCATTCCTTGAGATCCTAAGGAAATGGCATTTTAGAGAGCTATAGGCTAGTAACTAAGCTCTTGTGTAGACAGTCGTGTGGTAATTTAAGGGAAACTGCGGCAATGATTGCATTGTGATTTGTCTTTAAGATGAATGGCACTGATAGTCCCTGTGCTGTTCCAAATAAATCTCACAGTCTGGGCCTCTACTTGAGTTCAAAAATTATTTTTTATGGATTTTCTCTCATAGGACAGAATCACAGAATTTTTTGGACTGGGAAGAAATTTAAAGTTCATCTAGTTCCAATCATCCTGGGCAGTGTCACCTTCCATAAGACCAAGCTGCTCAAAGCTCCATCCATATTCAAGGTGTATTAGTGATGTAATGCTTAATCACATAAAGCACGGAAAAATATTATTAAAATATAGCAAGAGGGAATCAGTCTACTTCATTTTGTTGTCCTGACTTTACCTGTGTTAATTTTCAGAGAAATTTAATTTATCTATTGTTAGAGACCTTCAGCAGCAGAGACTGTACAACCTGCTTTTCCTCTTTTTATCAACTGTGCTGAATAACTTCTGAAACACTTTCTAAAGTGAGCATCTACATAGTGCTATGTATGCTGGAGAGTCTTACTATTTCTGTCTTTCAATTATTAGCTCATCAGAAATGAGTCACTGATTTTACTGTATATATTCTGTCTGCTGGGGAAAAAGAAGTATCGTTTAAAGTTAATAATAATGGGACAGCTGTGGTATTGTTGTAAGTCCTGAGTAACTCCTGTAATTTTGAAATCATAGAATAATAGAATGTTTAAGGTTGGAAAAGACTTTTAAGATTATCAAGTCAAGTGTCAACCTAGCACGACCACCACGTTAACCATTAAATCATGTCCTCAAGTGCAATACTCCCACATTTTTGGAACACTTTCAGTAATGGTGACTCCACCATTTCCCTTCTCAACATCTTCCAACGACTTGCAACCCCTTCCATGAAGAAATTTTCCCTAACATCCAATCTAAACCTTCCCTGCTGCATCTTGAGATCATTTCTTCTTGTTACCTTAGTAGAAGGTGACTCTCACCTCTCCACAGCCTCCTTTCAGGTATTTCTGGAAACTGATAAGGTCTCTGCTGAGCCTCCTTTGCTCCAAGACAAACAACCCCAGCTCCCTCAGCCACTTGCTATCAGACTTGTGCTCCACACCCTTCCCCAGCTCTGTTGGGGACTTCTCTGGACTTGCTCCAAAACCTCAATGTCTTTCTTGTTGTGAGGTGGTGGAACTGATATAATGACTTACAGAAGTACAAATGAGAAAATACTGTGGTCTGAAGCTCTATAATTTCAAATTTCTTTGTATGCAACACTTAGAATGCATGTTAAAAAAGTGTGTCAGGAAGTTATAATTGATATCAAAGTGCTGTTTTTCACCTAATTTGCCTTACTTTAGCTGTTTACTGTGAACGTCTTATCTATGGGTCCTTATATTTAGAAAAAAAGAATTAGAAATGTAGATGAAAAGCTGCACAGCACTCCCATTTTGGGAATAATATACATTCAGCCTGCATTTGCTTTAGCCTCTGTGGGACACTGAGACACTTGTCAAAACCCAACAGGCATACTGAGCGTCAATGATTCATAGGATTTAAATTACTTGCTCTGGGGGAAATCAAGTGTGCAGGACCCACAGGGTCTCACCATCTAATTAAAGGGAGCTTTCTTCTTGATCATCCTCATGTAAATATGTAATAAGCCATCAGACTAGAATCATTCTGTTTACACATCATCTGCCAGTCAGAAAGATCAATGATGAGAGCAAGCATTTTATATTTATCTGCTGAATATGTTGCAGATCATCTAACAGATTTCTTTATGAAGACTTGGATCTCCATATGCAGGCTGAGAAGCCTAGAGCAATTCTGAATTCTCTAAAGATACCATTTTGAACAAGGAGATAGATGCTCAAGTTAAAATGCTCTAGGAAGATTAACTTTTGGACATAAACTGTTTTATTCTGTAGAATTCTTATTGTTGTAGTCCTGCTTCTTTCCAGAATCAGATAACATAAAAAGTATTGCTTTATGCACAACCATACATGTGATAAAGACTTTAGCACTATATTTTAAACATGATGCTATCAGCACCAGCCATTGAACTAAATGAAAGCAAACCGCTCTCCAACCAAATGAGATAAAGCAAATAATTTTACTGTGTCAGGGAAGTAGGATCTGTTCTCAAACAGTGCTGCAGTAAAATTACATTGATTTCATAAGTCAGCAGAACCCTATGTGTTAGCATATTTTCTTGTGTTTGAAAACTGTGGCATTCAATTCTTTAGAAAAGAAATAAAATATTTTTGTGATAAGTCAGGAAGAAAATAGTTCTAATGTAGAATCTTATAAATTTCTTATTTTTTATTCATTTCTTATTTTGGGGAAATTACTGTATATAGAGCTACCAACAGCTAATATTCATTTGCTTTTTATTGCTTCTCCAACTGCCTTCTTATTTCAGTTTATTAGTTAAACTTTATTTCTGATTTTATCACCGTCATCAGACTTCAAGCTGCTTTTTGATACTCTTCCCTGCTTTTTATATTCTCCTTTTTGTATAAACAGGAGTTTTTCTCTTTTCCATAACAGCCAGAATTTTCTCAAAGACATGGAAAACCAAAGAGTGAGGTCCCTTTTGAAGTAACTACAAAGGATTATATGAAGTATGAATGATACTAATTAGATCCTGTAACTTTAAAAGAGTTTGAAAATTTGTGAATTTCTAAAGGCAAAATATTCCCCTTTCTTCCTAGTCTGACTTTTAACCTTAACTGTTTAGTCTTTATTCTCTGTCTGTAACCAAAGAAGTTCAGATGAATAAACACAGTATTTAGCATTTTTATTGGGGAGTACTGCCAGTTCTTTGATGTACGCTATTGTCAAGTTTTTTGCTTTGGTATTACAAAATGTGATTCTTACACCAAATCTCTACTCCTGCTCCATATATCTTGCTTTGTTTTAGCAGAGAGGCTCAGTTAAAACACAAAATTGTTTTGTTAGTGAAGAAATTCCCTTAAAGGGTATGAGGACCTACAATACTATCATCAATAAAACAGGAGGTACACTTACACATTTTTTCTTACAAAACCAAAAGCATGTTTGTTCTTTTTTTCCTTTGGAAAGCAGAATTCTCTAACCTACAGTAGGCAGACAAGACTGTATGAACAGTATTTTCTCTTTAAACACCTATGCATTTGAGAAGACAGCTCAAACCAAGATATCAAAAGGAAAGGAAATGGTACAAATTGAAAAAGGGGAAATTTATGTTAGATATTAGGAAAAAATTCTTTACTTTCAGTAAAGTAATTCAGTGATGAGACACTGAATTAGGTTGCCCAGGGAGGTTTTAGATATCCTGTGTCTGGCTGAGTTTAAAGCCAGGCTGGACAAGGCCTTGAGCAATATGGTCTAGTGGGAGGTGACCCTGCCCACACTGCAGGAAGTTGAGACTAGGTAATTTTTAAAGTCCATTCCCACCCTCTGACATTCTCTGATTCTATGAAATAGAAGAATAGTAGAATTATTACTCACGTTAAAAATAATAGCACATATATTCAGTCAATTCTTTGCAGCAGTCAGCCTGAAGCAATGAATCTTGCTGTCTTTTGATGCCTTTCTATCTATCTTTAGAGACTGATCCAGTTTAGAGGACTATTCCAATTACAGGTATTAAAGGGAAAAATGCACAGTTAGGATATTCAGGAAATATTACCCAAAAATAAGAAATATGATATGACCATAAAAAATATTCTACATTAGATCTCTTATCTTCTTGACCTCTCCCAAAAGCTTTTTCTTTCTTTTCTAAATAGCTTAAAGCCACAATTTTCAAACACAGGCAAATATATAATCTTTTTTCCCTGATTCTTGTTATTGTTAATTTTTCCCCTTAGATGCCTGTCCATTCAACTGGATCAGGATCAGAAGGTAGATTGGAAGGCACCACGACCCATTGCTTCATGCTGACTGCTGCCAAGTATTGATTGAATACAATTACTTTCCTCCTTCAAGTTAAATTGCTGACATATTCCTAACATTTTGCTCACTTCATACCACTTCAGAACAATCTGTGGCACCCAAACTCATGAGCTCAAAGACCTTCCAAAATGTTTTCTATTTCAAGCTGCAGTAAGTCCTGAACAGCAGAAGAAAGAGCAGCATTATCACATCACTCCTCACACCACATCTGAGCTGATAAAACCTGTGGAAAAGACGTACAGCCTTCATAAAATATCACACAGCCTTCATAAAATATCACACAGGATTATTTTTTACAACTCAAAATATGGCTGAGTGCATCTGATAAACATATATAATGTAAGCCATATTTTGGATTTCAGTGTTAAAGGCATTCTTGGTAGCTCTCTGAATTTCAGGTGCAGAGTCATTAATTTTCTGACTCTCTTAATGCTAGTGTCACTCTCAACTGTGTCTTCATTAGTGGCTTCTTGATGCTATGACATGTTGAGCCAAACTTAACTTTCTCCTAACTCATCCCTTTTTATCTGGGATATTCTCATATTGCCTATCTGATTGATTGGGTCAAAGTATCATCATTTTGTCTTTGGTATTCCAGTTCTCGTTTACTGATCTGAAGGAGTCTTCTGAAATCCCTGTTTTCCTAGCAGCCTCCTTGTGCACAAATATTCCTGGAGGAAGTTTCACTTCTTCAACTAATTCCATGGAGCACTGACTTGTGCTGAGTCCAATGAACTTCTGATTAACCTTCCATTCAAAGTTCCATTTTACCGTAGGCCTTTCTTACGCCTCCATATTAAATCTGGTCTTTAGTGCTGCAGATTTGATCCAAGCAAGCCTGATGTTACAACAGGAGCCCCCCAAAGGGCAATGTTTAGGGACAGTATTGATTTATATGAAGGAGTTTTCTTTAATTCTCTTGAATAACTTATGCAAGCTAGCAAAAATCAGAACAAATATTTCTGTTTTACTTACAATTTCTTCCAGATATAGTTAGCAAGGTGCACCATCATAACTTCTATATCATGCTCACCAGCCACACATTCCATCTCCTTGTACCTGTGCTAGCAATGCCTAAAGGGTCATTGGTTCATTCATCCATTCCATTTTCATGATGAAGGTGAACATGATGAGGGAAAATAAAAAGGGACCTTGCTTAAAACACAGAGTATAAGTTCAGCTTAGCAAAAATTCACTGGAAGATAGGTATTTGCCTACATTTCCTGAACTGTAACATAGATTCAGGGCCTAATTGGAGCCAATCAGCAGCACTATAAAAACAGCGCATCCTGAAGAAACCATGAAATGTAGTTCAATAAATCAGAACGTTGAAGACAAAACCATTAAATCAATTGAAAGCTGTCATTAAACCATAAAACAATTGACACAAGGCTTATAACATCTTATTATGCATGATTGTATCCCAAATAACAAAACTAATTTTACACATCATGCTACTGCATCTAAGTCAGTTACTGGCTGGTAGGTATGAGGAACTAATTTAATGTGCACATATTTTTTCACAGCTGTTTACCTAAGTTTTTTTTTGTCTTGTTACCAGCTACTGTGAGACAGAATATTGGCTGTGGGTCAGATCCATTAGGCCAATTTTTATGGGCCTAATTTAACAAACATTAATTTATAAATGCATTTCATTTTTATTTACAGGAACTTATATTAAATATTTATTTTCAAATTTTACAATAACTTTGCCATACAGGAAAGTGAGCAATAATGATTAATGGCACTGAGCATGAAACTTTTAATTGACATCTCCAGACTGATTACTATTTTTTTCATTGAACTTCATAACTCTGTGAGTACAAAAAATCAGCTTTGAACTCACAGTTTATTGCAAAAATGGAAGATATGTCTAGAGAACTTGGTGGAATGGTATTTCCTTGTGTAGACACTACAAGGACAGAAGACAGTCCCTGACCCAAATAGAAATATATACTACAGATACAGGAAAAAATATGACTGCAAGTTACTTAGCATTATTATTTAATTTAAAATCCTGCCAACATCTTACCAACAAGCTCATCTTCCTTGAATAAATTTGTCCAGTGCTCATATTATGAGAGGGGATTAATTATACACTGTACAAACTGCCTCTATAAAACACTGTTGTAGCCTTTCTCTATTCAGAAAGTTTCCAACTCCCTTTTAAATGTCAAAAGCATGAATGAAAGGATCTCAATTACATAGCTGTCACAGATATGGGAATAAATGACTCTTTGCCCTGTGCTGATGTCCCAGCTAGGGGGACAGATGCTGAAGAAATACTAAGTGGCACGTTGGGGCCACCAACCTGGTTCAAGTTTTTCATGGTCATTTCCAGCTCTTGAGGGCAGACTTGTCTCCCAATGCACCTGTGCAGCTTTGGGTGTCTGTGAGAAGTCTGGCATTCACAGGTACAGATTATAGGGTCCAACTTTATAGGCTCTGAGAGATCCCTTGATCACCTGTATTTTTGGAAGTCATGACTTTCCCAGAGATTATACTGTAGAATCCGAGTTTCTGTAACTGTTATGAGAAGATCTGATGAAGGCTGTGGTTCAGAAAAGTCCTTGTCTGTATGTATTTTCCTGTCTGAGGAGCAGGATAATGTAAGTTTGTTTTCTGTATTATGCAGAATTTTGTTTAGTACGTGTCAAAAGGTAAGCCAAATTATTTTATCTAATTTTCAGGCTACCTTGAAGATTCTGATGTGTTATTCTTTATTAATTACAGCACTTAAATGAAATTTGATATTGAAGAACAAAAAGTTATATAACTTGGTGGTATTTGCCTTGTCATGTTATTCATGGTTTGAATAATTTTCAGCGTATGACTGGCTATATAATTTTAATTTTAGAGAACAAACTGCTGCAGTAGATTAGGAGTTGGCACAGCTAGAGCATTGTCTAATGTTTTGGCCAACAATGGATGAATATTAGTAAAACTGAGCTCCCAGAGTTATCCCTCTCTCTTAAATAAGTGATTATATATATTTGGATATATAAACACGTACATATAAACATACACTTTTTTATATATATGTTTACTTAAATATGCATAAACCATCTATTTGTATAGTTTGCACATAAAGATATAATATATATAAGTATGATGCTTTCAAAAAATAGTCAAATCTAAACACACTGAGGACATTTTATATTTGAAGATGTCATTTGAAAAATTACCAGTAAACACCCAGATGCCTCCTTCAATAATAATTCAGATATTAGTGACAGTGTCTGGCAAGATTGCAAGCTTTAGAGATACTGCAGTTTTACTGGAAAAAATAAGACACATCAATCAACTCTGTCCTAGCATAACATGTTTGTTTGTCTCTTTAATTTAGCCTGCCTGTTGCATTTTAGCTAAGTCATGACAGTAGATAAATTCAAACTTAACCTTCGTGGAATTTAGGAAGATTTTTGCTCATTCTACCTGCCTGGTAAATGCTTTCTGTTATAAGAATTTAAATTGTGGAAAAATCTAAATTAATAATAAATTAATCTAAATTAATTAAAATCTAAACAATTAAAAAGATAAATAGATAATTTGTAAAAAGGCTTGTGTTTGTAATGGATATAGAGGATAAATATCCAATGAGACTTCTTATGTCAGACAGAGTATTTGAGAAATAGGAAAGAGTCTCAAATCTCAGAGCAGATAAGGTGTGTGCTTCTAGGTAAGGGTATGCACAAAAGAGCAGTGACACCAGCCATGCCTTTAACCCAGCAGCTCTTTGTCACCTCTCAAAGGGGAGAAGAAGATTCTGGAGATCGCCAGAACCTTCATCTCCCCTTCCTCCTTCCCCACTAGCGCCAACTGCTGCAGCAAGAACGTGTTTGCATCAAGCTCTGTGCTGGCTCATAGGGGCTTGGCCTGCTGCTGCCAAAATGTGCTCTGCCACAGTCTGCTGTGGGGGACATAGTGAGAAAGGAGGTGTACGCTACAGGGAGCCAGGGTGCACAATCTGGGCCACCACATCATTCCTAGGGCATACTGCAGAAGAGCTTCCTTAGCCATAACAGCTCATGAATCTGCTCAAGGTTGGGACGACAAAAAAAGTTATTTAAACCTACAGCACTTATCATTTGGCAAGCTGCAACATTCGGGGAGAACTTCAGTCTTTTACAATTATTTCATTCTGAAGTGTCTGTGCCAAGATACTCAATAACTCTTAGGCAGCACTGTGCAAATGCTCTGCAATATAAAAGAAAAAAAAAAAAGGGCAGTTAAACAAAATGGGATTGAAAAGAAACCTCATGGACAATATCGTAACTTTTATTTCAGATTCTTGATTATTTCAAAACTAAACTTAGAAAAAATTATCATCCTCTTGAAAAGCAGTAACTGTGCTTAGCAGGAATGGTGCTTTGCTTTAAACTTGAAGCGATGGGCTGTCACTACCTCCACTGAGGCAGTGAGGTTCTTGTTAATACATACACTTAAGAAAATATAACAAGAAAAGAAATAAAGAGAAAGAAAGAATAAGAATGAAGGAAGACATGAAGAAAAGGTTTGATAGATTGACATACATTATAGTTCAAGTGGGAAACTCCAGGTACCTTCCCAGGAGGGGAGTTTTATACTGTCTGATGTGACACTCCATCATGCAGAGTATCTAGCTGGAAAGTGAAAGATATGAGTCTGAGGGTACTTTCAAGGTCTTTGATGGTTTATAATAATTTCTAAGATATGACAGCTGTTTCTCAAGCCTGTGTAATTAAGCCAGTTATGCCTTGTCAGAAGAGATGAATGCTCTCAGGCCCACGTGTGAATGTCCCAATACCTGCTGGAGAAAGAGGGAGAGGGTGGGCCTTAACAGAAGGCAAAATTGGCATGACAAAAAGCATTATCCCATCTCACATGATCTGCTTCTTGCCCCTTTTCCCCTATGTGGTTCAAAAACCTGACTAAATAAAGATTGGTTTGTCCTGGTCATCCTCTGGTGGTGGATGTGCACGGCCTCTGCACCTGGGCTGTTCTTATGGAGATCAGAGCTTTTGCCACTACACACACAAAACTCTCATCTTTGGTTGGGGGTTGCAAATCTGGCCTCAACAAAGCACCTGTTGCTTTTGGTCAACAGCCAGTTTGGATCATTAACATTTCAGTTTTTCACATGGGCCAGCCTGCAAAGTCTCGATTCTGAACCCAGAGATGTTCAGGGAGTTGAAGAAACACAGCCTCAAGAATTGTTAGCTGCTGATGTTAAAAACAGTCTTGTGAGTGTTTGGGATTTTTTAAGAAACTGGAAAATGCCAATTTTTAAATCAAAATATGTCCACTAGGAAATTCACCTGCATATTTAGTACATCTTGTTGATGGTTTTGGTTTTCTACACTGAAACTTGTAGATAATAAGATTCTTACTCAATCAAAAATCATAGTTCTACAGAAGCTTATATAATTGTTGAAGTTTCCGAAGGCAAGGAGTACAGTGACATCAGAAGGAATACCAAAAATGTAAAAGTTATATGATATGGATATGAGAATATTTGCTGATCTGGGAACAAAAGTACTTCATAGATTTGAGAATCTCACTACTGACCTAATCCATGAACCTCAAAATCTATTTCAAACCAACATCTTTTCATACTTTTGTTCCAAAACTCACATTTAGAAGGAAAAAAAGAAATTAAAAAGATGTGATTGGCACAGATTCTGTAACTCCGAAGAATTTCTACCTAGTGATAGATGTTCAACCCTTTTGAAACTCAAAAAATAAGTGATCCCTGGTGGGTGTAAACCTTTTTTATGGTTTAATTTTGAAACAACACACAGAATCTTTGAATTATCAGAAGTCAGCTAAAAGAATCCACTGCCCTTTATCTCAGCCTTTCCTTCCTCTCATTCTAATGCTTTGATAAATCAGACTCATTTAGAGACCAGTGAGGAAAGTGGAATTCATGAGGACATCTCTGTGTTTACAATCCCACATCTTCACACCCTGGCAGCTCAATGCCATTCTTCAGAAATAAGACAGCAAAGAACAGATTGATTTTCTTTTTTTAATTGCATCCCTGCCAAGACCCTATTGGCATGAAAACAGAGGTATGGACTCAGGTTTTTTTTTAGATGCACTGACACAAGCTTATTTGTCAAAGATCAAATCTCCAGTGAACAGCTTGCCGCAGCTTTTATTTCCAAGACTTTGATAATAACATCAAATTGATGTTGCATTGGTGTGCACTCAGACAGCAAAGAAAATTGCAAAGATATTTGGAAAAGTACAGAAAGAGAAGAAGGAAAAAACCTGATGTTTTAAACAGCTTAAAGACAAATGTGCAATACTTTTCAAGGTATAGTGCTGAGCAATACACTTTATCAGGCATAATGCAGAAAAACTAATTTGAGAACAGCTATACTCTTGATTTGTTTCTTCTAAAAGTTTAACTTTCTCTCTGTAGAATGGCATTTCAAGACATAAAAGAAAGCCTGGACACTCAGGAATATGGTTAAAGAAAAATCACCGATTTGCCTGGATTTTAAGCATGATGTTGTCATCTGTACAAAAGCAAAAATATCTGTCAACAAGAGTCGTTTTGGCAGGGATGAATGACTAATCCCAGTAATTCTTGACAATGTTTTCAATCAGAGGGGAATATTTCTAAGTTTCTTAAGTATATGGTTCTGATAGCTAGAGCGTCTTGCTGATCTTGAAAGCACTAGGAAGCCAAATGCCATGTCCCCTAGCTGCTTGTATTTATGAAATATGTAATTGCTTTCAAGTATATTTTATATCTCTCTCCACCCTTGCATCTCCTTCCCTTTTAGAAAACAGGGACAACTACCAAGGAAAACTGAAAGGCTCCTCTCTGCACTTTCAAAAGTATGTTATAACCATTAGGCCACATTTCTAGCCCACTAGACTTCCCTGTCATTGAAATTATGCTGCTGCTAGTTAACAGTACTAATCTCAATGAGTCAGACAAAAGCAAGCCTGGAAAAAACATCATTACTCTTCCCAGCTTCCACTGAAGACTACAATTATGAATCTCTGGCCCTATTATTGTATTCAATACCTGTGTCATGTTTCTATACCTCATTAATCAACATAGAACTTAACAGTGAGTAAAAGAGGAGCAGTGGGACTGTAGTCCAGATGTGAAGAGGCAAAGACATAAGGAATTTTATATCTCATCCCTTTTTTTTGCCTGCTCTACACTTCTCCTTTTGTCCAACTTTCATTCTGCAAGTGCCCCTTGATACACAGTATATATCAGAAAATGGTTATTTTAGTATCTGTAAGTTAAGATGTCTTAGCTAAAGGACTCTCTCTAAAGGAAAGATTTTATTAAATTAAAAAATTAAAATTTCCCCCTGTATTGGGTTTGCATGGCCAGGTTTTGATAGCAAGGTGGGGAGGCTACAGGGATGGCGTCTTTGAGAAGTTGGTAGAAGCTTCCTCCTTCTCCAACAGAGCCAATGCCTGCAGAAATTCACCTGTTTCTGTCCAAAGCTGAGCCAAACAGTGATGATAGTAAAGTTTCTGGGATAACATATTCAAGAAGGAAGAAAAGTTATTGTGCAGATGCAATCACAGCCAGAGGAGAGGAATGAGAACTTGTGAGCGGAGCAACTCAGCAAGCTCCAGGGTCAGTGCAGGAGGTGGAGGAAGTGCTGCATTAGTCAGAGCCGAGATTTCCCTGCAGCCATTGGTGAAGACCGTGGTAAAGCAGTTGTGCCTCTGCAGCCCATGGAAGTCAGTGGTGTGGAGATATATGTACAGCTCCCAGCATGGAGGAGCCTCACTCTGGAGCAGGGTTTTAGAAGTCTAGAAAACCGCTGTGACCTTGTGGAAAACCTGGAGCCACTCTTGGCAGAATTTGCAGAACCATGTAGAGAGAAGTCTATGCCGGAGCCAGTTTCCTGGTAGGAATCTTGAACCCTCTGAAGACCAGCACTAGAGCTGCTTGTTCCTGAAGGACTGTACTCTATGGAAAGATACCCACAACAGAGCGGTTCCTGAAGAACTGTAGCCCATGGGAAGGACTCACACTGGAGAAGTTTGTGGAGGACTGTCTCCCATGAGATGGACCCCACGGTGAAGCAGGTAAGGAGGAGGAGGAAGCTGAGGCAGAAACAACCTGTGATGAACTGACCATAGCCCTCACTCCCTGTTCACCATGCAGATGGAGAGGGTAAAGAGTCAAAAAAGTTCAGGTGAGGTAAGAGGGAGAAGTGGGGTGAAGGTATTGGTATAGTTAAGATTTGTTTTGCTTCTCATTATGCTGGTATCATTTTCAGTGGTAATACATTCAACTAATTTTCCCAAGCTATGTCTTTTTTTTGCCCATTACTGTAATAGACAAATGATTCCTCCCTGCCCTTATCCCAACCCATGAACCTTTTGTTACATTTTCTCTTCCCTGTCCAGATGTGGAGGCAGGGTGATAGAGCAGCTTTGGTGGGAACCTGACATCCGTCCAGTGTCAACCCACCATGCCCACTAAGTGTATGCACGATTCCAAGCAAGTGTCTAAACACAAATGCACATGCACACAAACCACACACTCTTGTAACTGGTAACTTAATCCAGGAAGATGTATTTTCTCAGCCTGCTCCTCTAAATATGAAGACCACTGAAGCAAGAAGAGGGACAATTGAAGACAAATATTCAGGAACTGTCATCTAGCGCCTTAAGAACTTTCATGTGCTTACATATGCAATTTAAATGTGTGAAAGTATTGTACACATGATCGCTTCAACTTAAAAAATAAAAATTCAGATAAGTAGTTGGCCTCAAATATTTCAAAGATTAATTAAAAAAAATAGTCAAATCAAAGATAAATTCTTTTTTTTAAAAAGTAAGAAATGCCATTGGAAATGGGTCTGTGGGAACTCAGGACTTTGAAAGATGTTTGTAATTCACTTTTGCTCAAAGAGACTCTCTGTTGGTGATAGTTTGTGTTGGTTTTGGGATTTTTTGTTTGTTTGTTTGTTTGTTTTTTGTGGAAGCTTAATGAGTCCTTGCCATTTTGTTTTATAACACTGCCATTAAAATTAATGAAAATTCAGGCAACATCTGCCAAATGTGACCCACATTTTTTTTTCACAATGTCTTTACTCAAAAGTGATACAAAGTCAAAACCACAACATACGTGATTGACTTAACAGAGGTCCTGAATATCAAAGCTGACAATTTCTTGGTAGATCAGTAGTCCTGGGGTGGAAACATAATCCTCTATGAGTTTTCTGGCTACAGAAAAAAGCTCCTCAAAAATATCAAAGTATGTTTTAGTATTTACCCACTTACATGCTTCTTTTTGTTCTGAAACCGAATTTTCTAAAACATACTTCTTTCTCTTTCTGAGCTTCAGTTAAATTTCATTGCTGCAGGAAGATTGTCAGATCATTCAATTAGTAGAAGAATTATACTGGATTTGAGATTAGGCTTTTCACTCAAGGAGCCTGTCATCACTGATACAAGCCTTAAAAGATAAGATGCCCACATAGGGTTCAAACAATAAAGACAATCCGATCTAAATATAAATATACCAAATAACTCAAACTGGCTAACTCTGACTGTGTAAAGATTTTTATGTTACTCTGATTATTTATCTATTTTCATAGGCAATTAAGTAGAGAATTGCCAGTAAAGAGAAACAAGGACAAGAATATGGCTACTTAATGATTAATAAAATTAAATTAAATTGGTTTTCATACACTTGTTTCTCATACAAAACTAGGTTTTCTAGAATGGAAAATACACTCAATATTTCCATTAAAAAAAAAAATACCTCCCTTCAAAAAATGTAACCAAAATTATTATTCTCATCTTTAGCCTATTTCTGATTTGTTGAAGTACCTGCACACTGTCCTAAAAGTTGATACCTGGAGATTATTTTAACTGCAAAAGAAAATTAGTACTGAATTTTGCAGAGGACTGGAAGCAATTATTTGCTCTATCTGCATTCTTAGCTTTTCAGAATAAATAAAAAGTAAACCAAAACTGAATCTCAGATGCAATATCTCAAAAAACTACATTCAGATGAGGAAATGTTTTCGTTTTATCAAATGGTCTGAGAGATCTTGAGTAGGTCAGAGGACTGTTCTACAAGTAAGAGAATAAAAAAGAGATTCATAAACGTTTTTTTATGAAGAGAAATATTTTCTCATCTCCATGCTCATGGGTTTGTAAATTTAGATTTGTAGAGATTATTTGAAGAAGAGTCTCTTGAGATACATTCAGACATATCTATGAGTTAGACAGCCATGTAGATTCATTATTTCTCTTCTTTCTAATAATTTAACATCTAGTTACTACAAATCATTACTTTATTTTGTAGACAAGAGTCATTGTTTAACGACATGTGTCTGCTAAGGAAGGCAGGAGCCTCCCTTGGAATGATGGATGTAAAATCCTCCCTCCAAATTATTATAATTTTGGATTTAAGGGGCTCGCAGGCAAAGATTTGGGAATAGGAATAACAGTTCTTTATTCAGGAGAACGAAAATAAAACAAGGATGCAGTATAACAAAACAAACAAACCCACTGACAGAGTCAGAATACAACCTGGCACCCTGTTGTTCAGGGTGTTGGTAGCAGTCCCATTAAATGGTGGCTGCAGTCCTCCTGGAGTGGCAGATGTGGCTCTGTTGAAGCACTGATCCTGTAGAAAGGTGCAGCCCTCTGCAGAAGGTCCAGTGGTGATAGATTGGCCTGGTTTTCCTCTGGAAGTCCAGTGGAAAAGGCTGCTTGGTGTCCCAAATCTCAGGTTTTTATCCAGGTAGAGAGGCTTGGCTCCTCCCCCTGTAGGGAGCATTTCCCAATGGGATGATGTAATTTTGTCAGTGAGACTCAATGGTCCATGAGCAGAAGATCTCTCCCTGGAAGGAGGATGGATTGTGGAAGAGATAAAGAAACTGCCCTAGCTGGTTTCTTATCAGCTGGCCTATTGACAGAAGATTACACCAGCCCCCAGTCCAGTTTCCAACAAATGATAATAGAATAACACAGCTCTGGTTACATTTTGCACTGCAACCCATGACAACAAGATATCTTCATTCAGGATCTCAGTGTTTGTGAATGTTATTTCTTTTCACCTGGGCATATTGCAGTTTCATCTTTCTTCTTCAGATGATATTCAGCTAGTAACAGTAATCTGTGATTCCAAAACAAATTTCAGTGTGAAAAACTGTCCTTGTCGACAGCTGTTTTCACTGTTGGTCCAAAGAGCATGCTTGTGGCAAGCTGGGATTAATAAGCAAAAAAAAAAGAACAAATAATGGGCATTTAAAGTTTTGTTTTCATCAAATTGATTCCCATGAAGTATAAAAGTTCTAGTTAACCTATTATTTTTTGATCCCTGTAAGCTTGTCTAGAGATTTCTGAAGGTGTGCCAGCTGTTGCTGCAGACTGGGGCGCCCAATTTTGGAGACAGTAACTGTCAGTCTCGTCTCCAACATCATCAGCAAAACTTTATTGTTGTAGATCTGCAGACCTCATCATTCAACAAAGGAAATTATAAGATAACAGTTACATTTCATATTGATTTTGATGAGAATTGGATCAGACCTTGAGTGTCTGGTAGTTAAATTCTCATTCTCATTTCATACTTTCTGCCAGGAGCTCAGTTATTTTCCTTCCTTTATTGACTTACAGAGGCTTTCACAGACTGTTTAAATACAAGTCAGCGGATATGTCAAATAAGGTACTTTTCACAGTGAACCTTGGCTTTTTTTGGCAGACATAAGTCACCCTGATGTTTAATGTTCCATGCCATTTTTATTTTAATTTTAAGTTTAAAATTTTATGCTTCCTAGATAGTACCTCACAATTGCATTAGAGACTGATTCAAAGTGTGCTGTGGTCACTAAAGTGCTTTTCATTGACTTCATTAAAGACTAAAATGGGTTCATAATCTCAGGTTCTGTGTCATCTTTTTTGTGAACAGGCTTTTGAGGTCTTATTTATAACTCTTAAGCGTGCATATGAGATAAATGCATAAAAAGCTAGATTGGGAAACAAGCTAAACATAAAGTTACATCTAAAGAAAAGCATTGTGGTTTGCATGCACCTGACTGCTGGAGAAAGAAATCTGCATTTACTTAGAAACACACTAATCAATTTTTTTCTGGTTTTCAGAAGGCTTATTTTTTCCCCTAAAGTGTACTATATCTTGGTTATAATTTATGTTGGAAAGGGCTTTAAACAGTTAAAAGGTCTAAATATCATAATTATCAGAGCTGAAAACATGTTTAATCACATTTTGAAGAATAAAGTAGTCTTGGTGGATTTCCTTTAATTAAGCTTTCTAGATGACTCAGACAATATAAATATTTTTGGAAACTTTTTTCTGTTATGTTCTGCAGCAGGTAAGTTAGGTCAGTAAATATTTCCAGAGCTATTATACAAGGAAATAAATTTGTGCAGCCAGCTTATTATCTCTTTATATCAGAGTATATTCTCTTCTCCACTAAGATGAACTGACCTCAAGGATCCTTCTTATTGATAAAAAAGCCCCAAAGATAATGAGAAATGGCATTTTGATGACATAACCTGGAGGAAATTTTTAAAAATCCAAATGTAGCTCTAAAAGCAGAAATGGCAGCCTAAAAATGACTAGCTCATTACAAAAATAAATTTTAAAATAATTTTTTACTTTATGAACAATGTTTGGGTTCATCTATCAAAATGAGTATGGGCATAATTTTTGCAGCATCCAACCTATTTTGTCTGGTGAAATTTGATGACAATTTATATTTGTTATATAAATATTTTGCACCAGCTATCTACTCAATAAGTTGCCAACACAAATTTTTATGCTCTGATTTGTCATTTGCTGTGAATGATCTGTGACTACAGCCAAATTTATGTCCCTAATTCTTTGCCCTTTTATTTTTTTTAATGTTACATATTCCATTTTTAGACTGACACTTGTTTTATAATCCAGTGACATACTTAAAATGTGTACCTAAGACTCAGATTCTAGATAAGAAATACCATAAAAATTCAAGTGCATTCAGTAGGTACTAAGATTGAGCATTACATGATAACTGCATATATTTGAGTAAAACTTATCTGTAATAAAGATCAGCTTCTTTATTTAGAATAAAAATATTTTGATGATAAAATATAACAGGCAAAGTATATATCTCAAGTATTTTAAGACTACTTAAAAAATTGGTGGAGTGTGTACCATCACGGGATTATCAATTATGTGGAAATGATTAAACAAAAAAAATTCTAAAGAAAATCTTGGATGATAATATAGAGTAAGGAATAATTTCTAGAGCATTACATACTAGATGGCTAAATTTCCTTTTCTTCCTATGTAATTTGTGAGCTGATCATATATTTTCGTAATAAATTGCAAATTCAAATGTCTTTAATTACTGTCTTTCTAAAAATTTTGCTTTATACATTGTACATCTTCAAGATGGACCTGTTGATTGTAATTAACCCAGTATGTCAGAGTAAATTGATTTTTTTTGCCTGAGTATCCCCAGAAGACACTTTCTCTGGGACAGGAAAATTCTGGGAAAATCTTCACATAGATGTAAGCTCATAGAATTGCATTTAAAGGAACAGCACTGAAATGGGATGTGTGTATATACATATGTATATGTATATATATGTATATATGCACATATATATGTGTGTGTGTGTGTGTGTGTGTGTATGTATGTATATATATGTAATATATATATATTTATGTACTCTATATATATATGTACTGATCATCTGACTTTTGACTTTCAAAGACACATGTATGCTTTTGGAAAACTTGCTTTCTGATATGTTCCTGCAAGTTAAAAACCAGAAGAAATATAAGTATAGAAAACTTACTTCACTATACTGTTTAATTAAAATTTGAGTTTTTTCTCTGCCTCTTTAAAATCTTACCTTAAGTATTAGTAGGAAGAAAATAATAGCAAAACTCATCACATTTAGTTTGTGACTTCCCTTTTATTTATCACAATGGAATAACAAAAACACGAGGAAAAAAGATTGAAGGAAAGATCTCACCTATACACTTTTTATCTAGCCACCATGATAACCTGTAACTTGATAAACAAATCAGTTCTTATGATATATTTCTGCATTACACCACAGAGAAATGTGTTTTAAAGACAATTATAATCAAAATGTGAATGTTCATAGATAAATATTATTTTCCTCCAGAAAATGATATCTTAAAGGTGCACTAGTCATTCAACAAAACCTACATATAAATGGATTAGAAGCCCTTACAATCAAAGGCATCTACTACAATGCAAATGAATACATTACAAATACCTATTTTATTAGATTCTTCTCAGGTACGATTGCATTAATGGTAACTCATTGCTCTTATCTTGATAGAAACTGTGACTTGATTTATTTGACTCATTAGAAAATGACATTAGATGTGCAATTTATTTCTACTGAACATGCCCTAAAAGGTCAGGCTCATGTCCTGGACTATGTATAGAGTAACCATTTTGTACAGCAGAAAAGAGCTGTGAGGTACAGACGAAATTACAAGTAAATATTATGAATTTAGCCTATAATAACTTTTCTTCTTTATGCTTTTTTAAAATCAAGATCAATATAGTTATATAAAAGTATGGAAAACCATGCAGAATGACATTCATATCAAACACAAGGTAACATTCTGTTGTTTTTATTAAAATTTGAAGGCATATCTTCAACCTACTTAATTTTTTCTATTATTTCCACCAGAAAAAGTATTGAATATTACTTTTCCTCAAGCAATCATTGCCAAAGAAACTGCTTTTTCTGGTGAGGAATCCACTCAGTCCATTCATCTCTGTGGTCAGGTTTTCTGCCTAGTTATACATTTTGTTATAAATGGCACATCTGACAGACTTTTAGTAGAACTTTCTTGCCTTCCCAGGAGCCTTTGTACAACAAGTATGAGGCTTTGGATGTGGAAGGCCCATCAATGGATGATGTGGATAACTGTCCGTCTGCACCAGAAATGTTGCCAGGATATGCCCAGTATCACAACCTCCATGAAGATGACCCCCTTCAGAATGGAATAGCAGGTCCAATATTCCTGACAGACCATCCTCTTAGGGAAGTCACACGACTTACTGGGGCCCTGGTTATGGACGTGACTGACAAATTTCCGATCTGGTATAGCCCTTTGTTAATGCTTTTCCGTGTGGATGGTGATGAAGGTGCCACCCATAGTCTAAGATTAAGTCCCTAGTCCAAGGACAATCAAAAGAGACTTTAGAGCCTTGGAAGGTTAGTAAGGGAATCTGGAGCACAGGTTATTTTTTCTTCAATCCTTCCAGTCATAGGGAGATACACTGGAAAAAACAGGCTGTTCAGAGGGGGCAGGAGAGGAAGGAGAGGTGGAAGGTTTGTCCTCTGCATCAAGAAATGCACAGTGTGAAGAGCTGTCTCTGAAGAACAGCCATGAGCATGCCAAAAGCCTGTGGGTAAGAATCAGAGACCAAAGCAAAAAAGGGAACCCTGTGGCTCCTGTCTTCTTCAAGCTGCCTGATCAAGGAGAACCTTGCTCCAGCTACAGGAGGCATTGCCTTCACTGACTCTCATCTGTCAGGGGGACTTCAACCTCCCCAAAATCTGCTGGGAAAGTGGTATGGTGAGCTGTAGGTAATCCAAGAGATTCCTGAAAAGCATTGAGGATAGATTATTAAGCCAGACAATAGACAGCCCTACCAGACAGGACACAATACTGGACCTGATGGTCTCCAGCATCAGTGAGTTAATCAGTGCTGTCACTACTGGAGGTGGCCAGAGATGCAGTATCCATGCACTGTTGGAATTTTCAGTCCTGAAGCTTATGGATCAGGTGAGGAATAAAGTAAGGATCCTAAATTTTACAAAAGCATAATTCCAGCTATTCAAGGACTCAGGCAGTAGGATCCTCCAGGAAACTGCCCTCTGGGACAAGGGAGCAGAGTAGAGTTGGCCTAACCTTAAGCATGTTTTTCATAGAGTGCAAGGGCTCTTTATATTCATGTGTAAGAAATCAAGAAAGGAAGGCAAGACACTGCCATGGCTGAGTCAAGACTTGCTGGTCAGACTAAAAGGCAAGAAGGAAAAGGAAGTGGAAGGAGGGACAGGTCTCCTGGGAAGAGTATAACACGCTGATCACTTTTCTAGGGATGGGGTCAGTAAAACCAAAGCACAATAGGAGCTGAAAGTGGCAAGGATACAAAGAAAGGCTTCTACAGATATGTCAGACAGAAAAAAAAGGTCAGAGAAAATACTCTCTCTAGTGAACTCACCATCAACCTGGTAACAACAGAGGAGGAGGAAGCTGAAGTACTCAGTAGCTTTTTTTGCCTCAGTCTTTACTGGCAACCTCTCTTCCCACACCCTTTGCTTGGGTGGACTTCAAGGCAGGAAATGGAAGAGCAAATTACACTGCAAAAGATGATCCAGCTCATGACCACATGAGGAAAATCTGAACATTTGGACAATCTGAACATATGGAAGTAGTTGTCAAAGGCTCAAAGTCCTGATGGAGATCAGTGACAAATGGTGATGAGTGACAAATGGTGTCCCTCAGGAGTCTTTACTGCGACCAGTACTGTCTAATATCTTCATCAAAAACATAGAGAGATCAAGTGCACACTCAGCAAGTTTGCAGATGACAGCAAGCTCAGTGGTGCAGCTGACACACCTAAGGAATGGGATACCATCCAGAGGGACCTGAACAAGCTTGAGAAGTGGGTCCATGTGAACCTCAGGAGGTACAACAAAGCCAAACATAAGGTCCTGCATCTTGGTGGGAACCATCCTTGGTATCAATACAGTCTTGAAGGGATTGAGGGCAACCCTACTGAAAAGGACTTGGGGATATGGATGGATGTAAAACTGGACGTGGTCTGAAAGTGTTCTTGCAGCCCAGAAAGCCAGCTGTACTCTGGGCTGTAACAAGATTGGCCAAGATGTTGAGAGAGTAGCTTCTGCCCCTCTACTCCACTCTAGTGAGACCTCACCTAGAAGTCTGCACCCAGACTGCACAGGGAGGAAAAGAATCTGTTGGAGCAGATCCAGAGGAGAGAATCAAAAATTATCAGAGGGATGGAACATTTGTCCTGAGAAGACAGTCTGCGAGAGTTGGGGTTCTTCAGTCTGGAGAAGAGAAGGTTCTGGGGAAATATTATTGCAGTCCTTCAATATTTACAGGAGGCCTACAAGAAAATTGGTGATAAACTTGTTAGCAGGGCCTGAAAGAGGGTAATTTTCTCCAGATATAAGGAAGACTTTTTTGAATGCTCAGAATAATTTTCCAGATTTATACATTAAATTTTGCGCTCATTGAAACCAATGACAAGAAATTTCCTGTTTTCCTAAGCGCCTTGCTTTAAAACATTTTGGGAAATGAAACAAATTAAATGAAACAATAAAAGTTTTTCCATTGGTGATTGAAATTTTTATGATAATCTGCTTTGACACACTGATGAGGTATAACATTGAGATACTCCGCAGAGATACCTTCATAACTACATCTTACAATATTTGTTCAGAGGAATTATTATTTAATTAATTTCACTGGAAAGGCTTTTAGGGGTAAATAGTTCAAAGAAACTTCAACCTATTTTTTTCAGGGAGTTTGAAATCATATCAGTTTGGAAAGTGTACAGAGTTGCCTCAGTGAGATATATGTCTCTATTACCCTATGAACCATATGACCTTTAGTTTCCTGAAAGGGGGGAGTAACTATCTCACTTTTGTCACCTTGATGCTACTCAGTAACTTCAACATTTTGTTATCAGCAATAATCTTTCTAAAACATAACCACAATGTCTGTCATGTTAGTCAGAGAGACTGCTGAGTACTGAATATTTGAATTACTAGGATAAATTTGAAAATCCTGCTACCCAGAGTTCACCCAAACCTTTCTTTTTATCATCACTATTTTACCCTATTAAAACAAATAGATGTGAAATTGTTCTCTAGCATATCTCAGAACAAATAAAGTCCTAAAACTCTTTTTGTGCAGCTGAGCTGTGCAGGTGCTGGACAGGGGTCCTTATTACTTCTTGTAGCGTGAACTTTCCACATGAACTTGTAGTTTTTAAACTACCCTCACTGAGATTTGTGCAGTTATTTTTGAGTGAATTGCAAACAGTCAGTATAAAATTATTCCATTTTTTAGATTCGAACACAAAATAACTTTTTTTTAGTTTGGTTTGATTTTACATCTATTTAGGTAATAGTTGTTTGATTTAACTGTCAGTGATAAGTCATTAAAAAAGTTATACTACTAATGCTTAAATTCATGAAAATCCCTTGAGATCAGTATTGTTTAGTCATTCCATGAACAGTACATTAATAATCTTATTGATTCAAGTTTAGCACTTAGCTAAAAGATTTTTATAATGCTGACAATATTTCAATAGGTCAATAAAAAAGGAAATACAGGGTAAGTCAGTCAATAACTTTAACAATATCAATTTGTTTACATGCCAAAGCCTCAAATCAATCAAATGTGCATGCAAATAGCTCTATTAAATCTAATATGGATTGAGAAGACTCTTTAGCGTATAATGAAAATGAAAATTGAATCTCTTCTTTAATTATCTGCATAAACTGCATCACCATCAGCATAAAAACTACAGTTAATGCTCTTTTGGTAACAATCAGCTGCTAAACCAATGGCAATAATACTAAATTTCTTTTAAGATTTAAGATCCTGATACAGACAAGTACCTAATTTCTTGTCTAAATTCAAGTAAAAGCATGGCCTGGTTAAAGAAAATGAAGTGAGATATCTAGTGTTAAAAAAAGATGAATGCTTAAGGAACTCACTGAAATGTAAGCCATATAATGAAGGAATGCATATTCTCCCTTTTAAATGATGTATCTTATCAATAAGTGAACTTTAGAACTCAATGTAGATAAACATTTAATCACTACCTAAACATAGACCTCAATCTTTCAGATGTATCAAACATGCATCATTTGAAACCTAGCAGAGAATAATTTTGAAACAAGAATATAAGTGGGGAGTGGGCAGGAAAAGTGGAAGAGAGGAAGAAAAAGTAAAATAATTGAAGAAGAATCTAAGTTTATACTCTTTATTCTATTGTTTGTTGGTAGTCTGACTAACTTTTAAATTTTTTAGTTTAGTTTTCATTCACATTTGTAAATGAATTCTTATAGTCAAATGAATTTTATGATACCTTGCTTTGCAAACACAATAAAATAGCTGCTGGATCAGAAAGAAAAATACTGAGAAAGGAGGTCTGTTAAGCTCTAGTTTAATTCAGGATTTCAGTGCCCAGAAAGTGGGGAAATCAGGGTTGTTTTTTTTTTTTTCTGCATGAATCATCTGAATATCTAATGCATATGTGCTCACCAAAGATCTACAAAGCATGTTGAACACGAGGAACTGACTTTCTAATTCCAATTTGTTGAAATTTTAAGTATGTATATATAATTAAATATGCATGGGATTGGAAGTAGACTGATGTAATGAGAATTACTCTAGCCATCAAGTAGAATAAGAGACCTGAGTTACAGATCCTTTTCCAATGAATGCTTGTGGGTTTCTTAATAAAGAATTTCATATTAAGGTATTATTGGAGTAAAGGACTAGAGTGCAATTCTTATTATTCCTTTCTAACCAGAAGGCAATAAAGTAATTCTTATTCTCTTTCTGCTTCAATGAATATTTAATTATTTCATGCAAAACTGAAAACTGCAACAAGGATACGGCCACCCTTATTTTCCATAAGACAAAGTCTATATCTCAGCAGATTTTAGTTGACATAACTCCCATGGAGAAATGTACTTCTTTCCAGAAAGCTGTGCTATTTTGTAAGAAATACATAAATACTGAAAAAGACAAAAAAACAAATAGAAACGTGCTCTTGTCTTCACCAGTTTCCATTAGGGGCTTCTTGCCAACCAAATGTTTTCGGATTCCGTTCAAGTTCTTTGCCTTTTTAATAATTTTTCTGGACAGGGTAAAAGATACAGTTTCCTTGAAGCATCTCAAGAGCCAAACTTTTAAGAAAAATGCAGCATAACCTGACTTTAGCCATCCTGTTCTCTTTCTTACAGCACAAAAGATATTTCTCCCAATAATAATAGTGAACACTTGCTGTCATCATAAGGTTCACATTTAACTTCTCAGTAGCTGAGCTAACAGAGAAGGTGTGGCCTTTTTAATGTACCTCAAGCCCCTGCATGCCAGATGCACACAGAGATCATATCTTACCTGGATGTGACCCTACTGGTCCTGGTCCTTGTGGAAGCATTTCTAAATTCAGAGGAGAGAGCTGATTCTGACTTGCAGCTGTAATAACGTCCAGTGACTACTAATAAAGCGGTTTAAATGAAAAAGATCTAGAAATGGCAAGACAGAAGAAAAGAGGTAAGTTAAAGAACTGCAAATATTTAGAGTTGTGAACTGATAAGAATCTTCAGAAATGTAGCAGGTGACTGGAATAGATTAATAACAAAAGTTACATCCAGTTATTAGAATTACTGGCTCTATACAGAAAGTCAATCAATAGAAGGGATCTCTTTCACCGGCATATTTCTGCGAAGCAGAGTTAGAATTACAATTTAAAAAATGAGAAAAGAAAAAAAAAAAAAAGAGGTACTTGTAAGACTGCAGTAAAAATGCACCACATGATGTTATACTGAGAGGGCTTAAAGCTAATCACATTCATGTCACTGTTTCTGTGACCTAAAATGGAGGGAAACCACTACACCCCAGTCTCCATGACAAAAACAAAGCTGAACAAAGCTTCTGATGCTTCAGAAAACACAAAGCAGTGGACTTCAACTACAATGTGACTTATAAGTTTGATATAATGTGTTGAGCTGTAAGCACAGTGAATGTCTTCCCAGAAATGGAGAAAGTACTCCATTGAGTAACTGGCTTTTTAGGCATTTGTGTTGAATTGTAATACTCTCTACTGAACACCATGAAGCATTCTAATTGTTCTCCAAGCTAACAGTGTGATGGACTATTAAAAAAAAAATAATTGTGTGAAGATCACCATTTTATTAGACTAAAAGCTATCATTTTTCTCGCTAAAATTGTTTCTACATTTAAAACACCACAATTGTTTCCTTCTAGAAAAGAAAATATGAGGAAAGTTTGTCCAGGATCAAGTCCCAAGTGACATCACTATCATCTCTTTCAAATCTCCCTAATTTAGAAAGAAAAAAAAAAAAGACAGAGCACCTTGTTTAGCATATCTGATCAAGCTGAATTTGATTTTTGTTTTTTAATATCATTTTGGATAATTACCAATGTTTGGAATAAACTGCTCTACTTCACTTAAAAACAAAAGTGATAAGAATATAAATGTTTGAATTAGACTTTAGCAAACATTAAACAGCTTGTAAATCAGAGAGATAATTGCATTTATTACAATTGCATCACATTTTTTATTCATAGAAATTGGAAAACCTATTATCAGTTGGGACAGGTTATGTTAGTTGCACTCAGTTCTTTTGCTGGTAAAATGATATACTGTGATACAGCCAAAGCTTTTATTCAGTATACAGACTAAATGAAGTGATAATTACCTTTAGCAATACTAGGTACATGAATTTTCATTATCAGTACACTATACTTCAGTATCTGAGTCTTTGATGACAAATTACCTTTTAATATGTTTTTGTCTGCCAGATCAGAAGAGAACTTTCTGATAAATCTGAAATTTCAGGTTTCTATGCTTATTTATGTATGAACTTCTCCAAGACTGATTGCAGCGGTGGAAAAAAATTAGACATAATGACAGTATAACTGGTAACCCAAATTTTATCTTTGCAATAAGATACGCCCTAACTGATTATTCCTGAACCACATCTACTAGCTAATATCTGCCTTCCATTCTGCAATAATGTCAACATTTACCATTGCTTAGGTGTTTTTACAAGACTAAGAGTTTATCAAGGGTTTAGTTAAATTGCTTTCCTCTGCAGTTTTTTTTTTTGTTTGTTTGTTTTGTTTTTGTGAGGGTGGCCTTTCTTGGATTAGAATCAATCTTCTAATAAATGTCAAAGGTTTTCAAACTTATCTGTCAATAGGGTTTAGGAATTGTCCACCACAGAAGAGCTTCTGCGTGCAAGAGAAGTATTTTTAATGACATGGGGGTAAAAAAATTAAGATATTAAAAGACTGGAAAACTAGGAGACTCAGCAAATGCCATTACCATAAGAGACCTAAATGGTGGCTCAGATGTCAGAAATGGGATGGGCTTGCTCACTGGTTAACATCTTCCATTTCTGGGTTCAACCTGGGCTTCCACAGGTATAGAGGTTGCAGACTGGCTTCATCCTTCTCTGTTGCTTATATCAGAAATCACTCCTCATTCACCTTTGCATAAATAACAATAAAAAACAGACAGCACAGGAGCCTTTTTAATATACAGACCATATAATCATGTCTAGCCACTAACAATATATATTAACATTTCTAATGAAATTTATCAGTGCCATTAACAAAAACCTAAGGACTAGTGCTTTATTCTACATTCACATATTTACTAGAATACCTGATTTTTAGACATGATCATCTTTCCAGAGACTTTTACAAATTTAACATTTAAAATATGAATTTTATTTTAAAAATATCACTTCTATTAAATTCAATTTAAGATAAGATAATTACCCTTACTATATTTTAGTGTATTTGAGTGTGAGTAAATGGCAAAAGTACCTGAGGTGAAGTTGTAATTTACCTTCATCTCATTAAATCCTGTTGGATGTCCAACTCTCAAAAAGTATCTTAGCAGCGGTAAAAAGGCCAATTGAACAGTTAGCTGACATTAAAGCAGGTAATTCAAGTTCTAAGTTATCAGATTTGACCAAGAAACCACATAAGCAATAAACTTAGATCCATCAAGGTGATTTTTAACTCATATTCATAAAATGGGAATTTTAACTAATATTTTAAACACACCTAAGGGAGTTAGGGACCCAGATCCCAGTGAAATTCTTCATCTTGAATATAATGAGATTAAATCCCTTAGGCTGTTATGCAGAGCTTAATCTTGATGTTTTAGCTTAAACTACAGTAATTGAATGTATAATACATGTTGCCTGAAGACATGATGGTGTTCAGTTCAGTTAATAAAAGTCTCCAGTCTGAAAAGAAATGTACATGGATTATTTAAGAACTAAAGGAATATTTTCTTTCCTTACTGTATGTTAGATACATACATTAAACCTGAAATTATTTTATGCTAAAAAGATAAAATTTTAAGAGGTTTTTCCTGCCCTTCCTCCAAATATTGACAAGGAACTTAGAATAGAATTGAAATGATTCAGCTTTATAGGGAGGAAAAGGTGGATTCTGATTACAAAAAAAACCCCTGTTTGCTTGCACTGCAGATCATGATACTTATCATATACAGATGAGAATTCATCATTTTTAAACAAAAATGAGATATAGCCTGTATCTGGACTGACTGAAGTCTTGAGGAATTCTTTTGGCTAAAAAGTATTAATCCTTTATTAAGATGGCTTCTTTGTCTCCTCAGTTATATTTTACTTTTGTAATTAAAAGGAAATTTCAAATTTCTTGTGCAAAACTAAGGACCAGAAGTCAAAATCAAGGCATTAAGTGGTTTATTTAACTATTTAGCCCCTAGAATGCCAACCCAATTCTAACCTATCTTAGAGTTCAATTTCCCATGAACCACTCATTTTTGTTATCCTCCTCAGCCCTAATCCAACTCCTTTTGTTTTTACCAACATTTATATAAACTCTACAAAATACTTAGGAAAATGCTTACACTTTGATGTGAGTCACAGGTGGAAGCAGGGCTGTTGAAAAACACAAGGAAATTAGCATGCAGAAATAAGTAGTATGATCTGGGCAAAAAAAGATTCAGAGAACACCTAATTCTGTCTGTAATAACTTGGTCTATTAGTAAAAGAATATTTTGTCCTATTAATTCTAGGTTGTCTTTTGTGCTATTTTCCTACCTTGACAACCATGTTAAAAATTATTGATCAGCAATAAGGTTGCTAGGTTGCTTTGCCACTGATTGTTCCCTCCCAAAGTGATGTGTCACAGCACACACCTTGGGGACTGATTCCTTTTTTATAGAATCGTAGAATCATAAAATGGTTTGGCTTGGCTTGGAAGAGACCTTAAAGATCATCTACTTCTAGGTCCCCTGCCATGGACAGGGCCCTGAGCAAATTTGACCAGGTTGCTCAGAGCCCCACCCAACCTGGTCCTGAACACTTCAAGTAGTGGGGCTGTTGCAATCTGGTTTAAACTCAGAGGAACAAAGAAAGTTAAGTCTCTGTGCATAAAGAACAGAAAGATCTTTGAAGATTCAAAATATACCCCAAAATGAGATTAAAACCAAATGAGGTTGGATGTTGGTGCCAAAAGATTGATATGTTTTATTTAATAGTAAAAGAGGCAAGGAGAAAGAAAGATAAAAGAAGTAAAGAAAGAAAGAGATGAAGTGTGCATGGGGGGGGTTGGGGGACAGGGGGAGAGTGACAGGGAGCATATCACCTACCCAAGGGTCCTGAGTCCATCTCATTGCTCCCCTCCATCTGCTCTTCTTGGTGGTGAGGGTCCCCTGCCATGGCTGCACCGTGTCACACCACCACACACTGCCCCACAGTCTACTTTGGGCCAGGTGGGGATGCCCAGGTGCCTCCCTTGCCGGGGGCCAGTTTGACACTGTCCCTTGCAGCACTAAGGATCTGTTGCATCATGCTGCATTGCTCTGGTACAGGGTCTTGGGACCCCTTTGTGGGAGGCCCTTGATCAGTCATGTCATCATCCTCTTTTGCTGTGGATAAGCTTTCCCTCGGGAGAAAAAAACACAGTAGCACAATAGATGTTATTATGGGTTAATTTCAAAAGCACAATTCAAATCCTAACTGATATACTAGTGTAGGTACACCCATTTAGCAGAAATAAACAAAAAAACCCCCAAAACAAAACAAGAAAAGGCCCCTCAGGTGGGCTCCTCTGCACATTAGAGGATGCCTCTGACTTTAAATTTTCCAACACACAACCAAAGCCTCTCTCCCCCCACCCTTTGGTGTGAGGTCTGTGCCAGCCTGGCAGCTGATAGCCCCAGTATCTGAGAGCTGTGGTCTCCTCCCCGAAGGTGTAAGGCTTGTGCTTTGTGAATGTCCCCAGCCTTGAGTTGTTACTTTATCTCATCTTTGTCAGTGAACAGTATAAGGCTTCTCAGAGCCCCATTCAGGGTGTGGTAGTGTTCTTTGAAGATTTTGTAATACAGTTTTGGTATAAGCCCTTCATGAAAACGTTTAAGTCATAAACTATAATATTTTAGTCTCTTACAGAGGCATCCACAACTTTTCTGATCAACCAGTTCCAGTGTCTCAGCACTCTCACAGTAAAAAATTTCTTCATAATATCTAACTCAAACCATCTTCCAGCTTAAAGTAATTTCCCTTTGTCCTATCATTTATGGGATATTTATGTCAAAATATAACAAATTTGACAAAATCTCACACTGAAAACAGCAACTTTGAGGATAGTGAATAGTGCCTTTTATTGTTTCATTTTGGGTTTTTTTGTTTATTTTTGCTAAGTGGATGTACCTGCTTTAGTATATCAGTTAGGATTTGAATTGTGCTTTTGAAATTAACCCATAATAATATCTACTGTGTTTTAAGCCATTTTATAGAGAAGTATCAGTCCATGTAGCCTGTTGAATGCATTGCTTTTTCATCTTTCTGGATGAAATTAAACAACACAACAAGGTTCAGGAGGTCTTAAACAGGTGGCCTTAATGCAAGCCACCTGTTAGTGGGTGTTAATCCCATGGTACCAAAGTAGAGCTAGAAAAACAAACAAACAAACCCTATGAAATTTAAAGCTAGACATGGTAAATTCTCAGAACTGTTCTGTTTTCTCTATAAACATTTAGTGTCATACTCCTTAAGTACTGCTTCACTTAGATCTATTGATTCCATAGATGATCTATCACAATGAGTTTCATTCACATTGCATGCTAAAAAAAGTGAAGGAAAGAAACAAAAAACTTTTTCTAAGAAAATGAATAAGTTCACAATTTAAAAAAAATCAGAATAATTGTTGCAAAATAAAAACATTAAATATGAAAGAACAATTAAAGGATATGTAAAAATAATCTGTGATATACACTGACGTAAAAGTTGGGCTATGACAATAAAAGTATTACAGATGATCTTGAAGACTTTATTCACGGCAAAGATTGGTCTTGAATACTGCTTTTACCAGTATGAAACCTGAATGAGAAGAACAGAAGGACATAGTATCAAATCAGTGTGTATGAACATGGATATATCATCTGCATGTGCATGGTAGCAGTTCGGTCATATTTAGGGATAGATTTGCGAATATTACTCTAAGAATGAGAACAAGCCAAAGAATATACAGACTGCTCTAGAATTTTTAACAGCAATGTTTTCTCTCTTCACTTTTGCTGCTGCTATCCTGTTGAGGTCAGTGAGTCTTAAAGAGAGTATGTGAACACTGAAACAGCATGGAAAATAACTAAAAACCCTCAAGAAGGCATTTGACAGAGTGAAGAGAACTGGTAACCAAGACTATAATACAGAAAAGCTGTTTTAATAAGAATGTGAGAATGCTTCAGGAAAGTGCTGAAGCACAGCTAGAAGCTTGTACTGCTTAGGCCCTTGACAGCTAAAGAGGAGAAAACACTTGGCTGCTAGAGGGGCTTCTTGCTGTGGATTTTTTGGAATGGAACAATTTCACAATTAAAGGAGGCAGATAAGCACTTAGATAATGAGCCATTAGAAAACCTTTAATGACACTTTTGAAAAGTGCTGCTGATGACTTTACAATTTTGCTGCAACTCATGGCATTGCAAGGTGAGAGTGAGACAACTGAGCAGTCATAAAGGATGCCACATACATCGAGCAAGACACAGCCACTCAGGTAACCCACAGATGCTTACCAACACATATAAGTCTTTGCATTCTGTGCCTTGAGGTCTGCACATAATTCAGTTGTATTCAGGAATGCAACAGAGTTGGTTGGGAAAAAGAATTAAAAATTACATTTCAAGATTTATCACATCCCAAGAAGGAAGTGACATAAAAGGTCATCTCCCTATTCAAGTATGATAGAAAGAAATGGGTTTGTGTGAGACTGATTTTTGATTAAATAACCATTGAACAGCAGTCCTAAAAGTTTTTAAAGCTAGTTTCACAACCTGGATGAAAAAATCTTGGTAAAGTCTGTATATCTGGGTACAGGTTGAATGAAACCTAAGCACAGAGCGTGCAACTAATGATGATGTTTGATAGCACAGTTGCCATGTATAGAGATAATAATTGGTGTAGAAAATGGAAAGTGAATGATTAAAGAACAAGGTTCAACTGATGCCTAGAAGGGCTGACCTGGAACAGAAACTAGACAGAGAAAAAGGAATAAAATAGGTATTTGTTGAAAGGCTTAAAAGGATAAACCCTGAGCAGTGCAAGCGCCCGATTGGGCTACACCCAGGTTGAATCCAAGATGGATCCCAGTCATGAGTTTTACACTTTTATAAGTTTTGTTTTATCTATATATTTGGGTTAATTGCCTGACCGTAGCTTCAGGTTATGAAGTATTAACTCCCTGGCTTGCCCGCTTCCCTCCACCGTTGTTTATGCTTTTTGGGTAACTGTTGTCCTTGATTCTCTAGCTGGGAAAGAATTTTTTTGTCTAACTACCCTGTGAAGGGAACTTACTAACACCTAATATGAAGCATCACAGTTACTCACCAAGAAGCAGAGAATCTGAAAAATATAAAAGCTAAAACCCAAGGCATCACTACAACCCACTGAAATTCCAGACCTGATAATGAGATAAGGCAACATCATATTGAGTGACAAGTATTGCGTAGCTACTGTAGATAAATGACTCGTTTATTGAGATGGTGAATGTTTTGAAAATAGGCAGGAAATGAAATAAATATTTTTCAAGTATCTAATGTGAGAGAAAAGAGGCAGGTAGTACATGACAGCATAAGATGAGACTCTGAGTACCAGATGTTTTCTACTGGATGCTCAGAGAACAGGAAGGGCACTCAGCAGAAAAGCCTCCTTATACTGATATCATAAGCAAAATAAAACAAAGACAGTAACAAGTTGGTAATATCTAATCACTAAGACATCATTCCAACTCCAGACAGTAGGATAATAGGTAAAGAAATAAGGAAGAAAACATTGTTTCCTGATTGGAGAAAACATTGTCAGACTAAACTAACTTCATAAGTTTCTGATTTTAAAGCTCTTGTACTGCATTGACAATTTTTAATGCTCTTTAAAGGTTGAAGCTTTGCATATTACACTGTCAGGTTGTTGATGCCACGTACAATCTGATTTGCCAGCACTTTCCTTCTTCCATTCTTTGCATTTTTATCCTGATCAGTAGAATTCTGTCTGTCAGCAAATGTGCTGGGGCTGAAAATGCCTCTTGGACCATACAGTCACTCTATCATTGAAGCACCTGGCAAAGTGCTGGCTTATACTTAAGCAAGGCTTAGAACTTCCATGCTATACATCATAAGTACAACTTACCCTTCATTTTACTTATATTAGTTAGAGTAATAAATCACAGTTCCTTTACTGAGACAGAACTCAAGACCATTTTCTCATTTAATAGCTTTCATCTGTATGATGTTCCCTATAATGGATATCACAGTACACTAATGAGTTTGCCACCGTTATCAGAAGATGTATCACCATTTACATAGCTCCTTTATATCCCTGGAATGGCTGTATGAATTTAGGAGTTTTATAATTTTTCTTCACATATATAGGTAAAAAACCATGGTCCATTAAAAATACTTTGAAACATTCATCTTCAAAATGTTCTTAGTGTACAGTTACCATTATGTTTTCTCATTAATAGTGATCTGATCTGTCTCACAGAATAGTGGGTATTTGTTTAAGATGAGTGTGACCACACACAAAATTATTTCATTTTTAAAATAGAATTGAGATCTGATCTACAGAATACGGGACTTCGTTTATTTTATTCATAGTTAATAATGTCCATGTCTGGAATGCATTATTAAAAATTATATTATTCTACAATTTCTATCTGAAAATCATCTGATGCTTCTGTAATAGTACAGAACAAGATTTTTTTTTTTTTTAATGAAAAGGTGAGAAACACTTTAGCATGTTTGAAATACAGAGGAATAAAGAAAGATGGAAGAAAGGTCTACTGCATCAGAACTTTAAACTAGGATGTTTGGTTTCTGAAATGAAAAATAAATCCTGAAAAATTTATGTGGGTTTGCAACTAATTTTTGTTATTGTAAATCTTATGCTTAAATTTACTATCAAAACTAAAACTAAAGATTCTATAGTCTCATACACATTGCATAACCTGACTGAAGACTAGAACTAACTGATCTGTGGGCCAAAATTTTTTTTCAGTATTAGCTGACAACATTCTGTAAGATCCGTAGGAAAAATGTTTTCTAGCACTGGTGTTTTGGGGCCTACCTTGATAGTATTTTGAGTTTTTATATAAAACTTTGCTTTCCACGTTAGACAGGATGAGGAAAAAAAGGAAAAAAAAAAAAAAGCCACAAGCTACATGGTACATAAAATGCTTTGAAAAATATTGTCAAGGTTATTTATTAGTTTTGTTTTATACCAGCCACAGAGACTGATGTACCTTCAGCTCAGCAATTCACTCCAGCCTCCAATCTCCACAGACTTCAGCATAATCAGCTTTTTGTACTGCGAATGACAGCATTAATTTTTTCCTTTACATCAAGTTGCGCATAAAAATGATTGAGGAATCATGGCTTTAGGAAATACTGTTGCATAAAGGGAAGTTATGAGGATTCATACCATTTTTTCTCACTTTCTACTGCTATCAGCTCCTATCTGAGGAAGTAGATTTGGCAAGCTTTTCCTGGAGTGAAGACTGTGAGACAGGAGACTCAGTCCCTTTACTCCATGTGCCTCTGATTCAAAGAGGTACCTAGGAGCTGGAATTTCAGTGGGGAGTTCTAAGAGAACAATTTCTCTTGGTTACCTACTAGATACCCAGTTTTCCCCAGATAATGTACTCAAAAAAACTGGAATTTACATATCCACAGTGCACAGGACATTGTGTAAAAAATAATTCATGAGGAAAGAGTTAGCAAGCAATAGGAGTCAGACTCTGCAGTCTACTTACGGTACCCCAAAAGCTGTGTCTGTTCAAAAGGGGATTTCTCTGAGCTACAAAATACTTTCCCCTCCATGTTCACTTGAATCTGAGATACATGCTTCCCCTCAGCAATTCCTGTTTACTGCCTTAAGCAGTGAAGTTTGACGTGTATCTCAAGTTTGATGCATTGATTTTTTTGAGTTAATGATCTACTTCCCAGCAGTGGCATGGCTAAACTCCCATGTTTCCAATGGAGAATTGAACAGTTCTAAGGACTTTTATGATAGAAGCAACAAAAGAAGAGATTTGAAAGGTTTCTCCTTTACAATGAGCTTTACAAAGAACACTAAAGAACTGGGGAATCCAATTTGGAAAAAGAAGACATAGATAAAATGTACCTTACATGGACCATGTCATGGTTTCCCCAAGAGACCTCAAATTAAGCAGCAGTTGCCTTCTGGCTTTTCCAAAGGCAAGCGAAGGAGGTAAAAAAGGGATGACTCAAAGATAGCTTTTCTGCAGCAGCATTCAACAAAGATTTAGGATGATACATTTACAATTCCACAAAGATAGTTGCTGCATATTTTTAAGGTTAAAAATACATGGGAAATAATATTCACACTTTAATTTCCAACTGTTCCACTATAAGAATACCATCATATTGAGATAGTATTTTATTCTACCCATTAAACATTGCATTTGATTATTCACCCAGAATATCTAGACAACAAAATTCAAAGAAAAAACGTGGTACCAATCATAGCCAAATATTACATTTGTGCTTGTACCAGTGAGACTAAATGAAGGCTCACATGTCTGTCTTAATGAAGGGTGCTACTTATTGAGCAAAAGTACACAGAATGCTTCAATTAGAAAATGCAATGAGATTTACCTCCCCTCCAAAGAAGCTAATTTTGATGTCTTTATTCAGATAAGAATGCACAAAATACATCACTATCCAATTCTAACACATAAAAAAATGGCCATTTCTCTGCTGATTTTTCTCCCTATCTTTTGGAAGTAATAATCTCTATTTCCTTTGCAATTTTGGGTGTAAAACAAAGACTGCCAGTATTATAAAAATATGTTTTAGATATCTGCTTGTTTGGTTTTTTGTTTGGTTAGTTTTGGGTTTTTTTTAAGTTTCATTTCATATTAAAAGATTACTAATAACATTTAGATAAGTGTAATACAAATCTTAAAACACAGCACCATTTCCTCCAGATTTGTTTTTGATTATCCTGCTAATGTGACTCATGAAATGTTTTTTATAGTACAGTAAGTATTACTTGGAATTCCTAAAGAAAAGACAAGCTTATCGATGACTGCGCATACCAATAATATATGTTGAAGGATTAGTATGGAATTAGTACTAGAATTGGACATTTAACTTTTCACATAATTGCAAACACTCTTGCAACTAGATGCCTCTCAACCTAACTTCATCCTTCTTCCTTTCTAGTCTCTCCATTTGCATCTTTGTCAAGCCTAGACCAGAAGATGAGCTCCTGTTTGAATAGGGGCTGACTATTTCTTCTTAGAGTATAATTTCATCTTTCTTCAGTGGCACTGAGCATATAACCCTGTTTTAGTGTCATTATTTTGAGGAAAACAAGACCAAAGTTTTTCTTTAAAAATCACTGATTTTCTTCAGTCTCCTACTCTGGTATCAGGTCAGAAAGCACTTTGAGAAAAGTGGATCTTATTTCAACAAGCAATTATGAGCTTGGTGAAATACAATTGCTTGCATTCAGGGTCTTAATTTTCTTTTTTATGCCCAAAGACACCACCTGAGCTCAGGGCTGAGTGCTTATTGCAGGCACTTTAGATGTCACTAGTATTCAGAAGTTGGCATATGAAACAGTAAATATTACTATTTTCTTTCACGCTCCTCTCTCATATATCATAGAGCAAGTTCACTCACAGCAATTTTAGATATGGAGAACAACACCAAGATAAACTTTATGTTACCTCTGCAAAAGTTAACAATTCCTCTACTATCGCTAAAGATCTACTCACAATAGATCGCAGATGAAATGCAATTCTTTGCTGCCACTTGCATGACATTTATCCAGCTATTTATCTCCAGCATGAGTTTACCCTTATCAAGAGCAGATAGCTTGTAAGAAAGTATTTTAAATGAGAGTGATATACATTTAAATATAACACTTGTCTGAGAAGTAATTTACCCTTTCTTCTTTACTAGCCATAGAATTCAATAGTTCTAAAATGCTGTACATAATGAATGCTAACCCCACAGGGCTAAGCAATAATTGCCATTTTTCTGTCTTAAAGATTGCAGCTATTATTTATTTATAGTATAATAAACTGAAGTTGTCATTCACCCCATGACCATGCCACAAGCCGCCTTTATTCCACAGTATAAAAGAAAACTGCTCAAGGGATAGATTTCTATATGCTAATTACGTGAAAGCTATTAGAGGAACCATTTCTCATAATGCCGAAATATTGAGGATGGGGAGTCAAACGCCATGGAGGAGAAGAGAATAAACTCAGCTCACTTTAGTGGGCTCTGTCTCAGATTTTACTGTGATTCAAATCCACACGGAAAAAGTCATGCTACTCTTCATTGAACTGTCCTGGTCAACTGTCAGCATCTTTCAGTGTTTTTTCAGCAGCTTCATTCCTGTCTCTGGCTTACTTGAAGAACTAGAAAAAAAAGCATCCATCCTTGCAGGAGGTGATAACTCCTGGTGCTGCAGCACACTCCCAGGACACACAACAGTGGAACAAGAGCTCATCTTCCTCTGGGAAATAATAAAATCAACCACTTAAAATCTATAGTTCAAAGCTGTCCCCTTGCCAACTCCATAAAACACACAAATACGAGCATGCACTGCAAGAGGTAACTGAATTTTGTCATGTATTATCAAAGTTCTCACCCTGGGAACATTGAGGCAATTGCTTTCTGTAAATGTGTGTGTGTCTATCCATGTGTATTTTAATATATCTATGCACAATAAAAGTAGTGAGTTGCTGTCTCAAGGAGAACCTGTCAGTGGAATTCATGTATCACTGAAGCCATTTTGATGAAGAACTCCTAAAAAAATAAAAAAAGAACAAACTCAGATTCTGTACAGAGACTGTACAGAAAATTCAAAAGCATTCTAAAGAGCTTTAGTACATTTTCTGAACTTCAGCAGTATATATAATTTAACTATTTCATTTTTCCAATAAAGATAATTGAAAGAAGCAGGCCAAAAATAAATTTTTAATGCTAATAGACCTTTGATTCGTATCCAACAAAATTTTTATATTTTTGTATGAATATATGTATTTTACATCAATTATTGCTTAGAATATAAGAATTTAATGTTAAATATATTAACTTTGGATGTTAAAATTTTACTATACTGATTATAATGCTGCAAGTTATCTAAACACTGAGCTCATAATTAAGTAATGAAATACCTAAATAATCTTTAAACTTACAACTTCTAGCCTGATTTTCATCAACACTGAGCTGAATTTCCAACTGGATACAAAAATATCCAGTATCTTATGAGACTACTTTATTTCTGAGGTTTAGGCACTTGGGTAAATTTTCTTAAGTAAAATTGATATTAATTTACATTGATGAAATAATCTTGCTTAGAAAAACATTAATTCCTCACACAGAGCATAAGACCTTTACTTAGTATTTACTTAGACACTTATCAGGAAACTCATGCATCTCCTGAAGTAAGCAAGTAATTTATGTAGGCTCATGAACTTCCAAACTGAAGGACAAGAAGTCCCTTTCTCCTTTAGGAAATTTTGATGGAAGAAAGCTTCTCATTCAAAAATATCCATCTGGAAAAGTTTTGGCTGAATCTCATGGAGCAAACACATGAATCAGTGAACTCCATTGCTGAACAAATGGTAAGTTTCTTTGAATTTGTTCTTCCAAGTTGAATTTAAATCCCCATATCAGTGCATGGAGCATTCAGCACTCTGAGTTTCATGATGTTCTATCTTCTGACTGGCTTCAGATCTCCTGTCTCTGCACGTTCACTGAAGACCAACTCCCCAGAAGGTTAATTCTCCTTGTGGTCATTTGTGTCAAGAGCCTTTGAGGAGATCCAAGAAAATGCCATTCCTTTAATCTTCAATGTCCTTGATACTCCAGACTGTTCAAGGTAGGGTAAATGGCAATGAATAGTTTTTTGCCTCTTCCTTACGATTCCTCTGAAGATGTGGGACCCCATAATGGGGCAGCAAAAAATATCACTGTTCTTTTCAGATGTTTTTAAAAAGACTTTTAGATTATTCTGTCGCATTTGCATTTTAACTGTAGATGTATTTTCTTGAAAACATATACAGATAATTTGCAACACTAAGGTCACAGACCAAATTTGATTATTAAACTACAAATTCAAAGCATTTTATTCTTCTGTAGCCTACAGGACAATGTGACCTTCAAGAATATGAGGAGAAAAGTCTGCTCTTTAGCATATGCACTTTCAATCACAATAAGCAGCCTACATATGATAATACTCCAAGTTCTGACAAATGATAAAAGGACTGATTATTCCTCTTCCTCTTTCTTCTTATCTTACTGATTTGGTAATGGTAACTATTCAAATGTCTTTGCATGCTTCATTGTCATCATTTGTAGCTTTTCCCTGTCCTCTTCTTTTGGATAAGACTGTCCTAATTATCTAGTGATGATGATACATGTTCTGAGTCTGAAAAGAGAGAGATCTGAGAGCTAAATAAATCAAGCTTCCTCTAACTGTGACTAGTATAGACAAGGGCTGTGAATCACATATCTTGCTTCAACAACCAGCACTGTTTCACCTCAGGCTTTCTTTAAGGTGATCCTCTCACAATTTGAAGCAACCATGCAGTGGCCAGCAGTACATACAGTCATTTCAATATCATAATATGGTTTAAAATTGTCTTGCCCAGACTGTTTCTTTTTTATTAAAAAAACTCTAAAAGTATTTTATTCCTTCATTACTTAGCAAATCTATATTATTTTATTTGATTCTGCCTAGTAGCTGAGCCCAAGAAAGTTATTAGAAGCATCTCATCTGCTTCTATCAGCTGGATATAAAGGGCAGATGCTTTGATTTGCATCACTTCAGGCAGGGAGTGAAGGGGAAGTAAAATCAGTATTAAAAAATTTTAAATTTTCCAAATCTGTAAGATAAGCCTTCATTCACTGATGTATATTTAGTGACCAATGGCTCTGAAATTCAAAAACATGTGTGGGAGTACTCACTTTGTTCGCCCCTGGCAAATATCCTGGATAATAACATTTGTTAAAATAAGAAGTAAGTGCTGTGGGTGAATTGAACACAAAAACATCTGAGCAGGCATTTGCCTTTACCTGACAGATCAAAAAGTAACCTCTGAATTACAAAGAGACTTCTGAAACAAAGATGAAAAGAAGAAAGGAAGAAAGAAAGAAAAAAGAAAGAAAGAAAGAGAAATGTGTATATGTATGTGTGTGTGTGCGTGTATGTGTGTATGTGTGTGTGTGTTTAAATGTGTGTGTATAAATGGAATGGAAATTGTAACGAAGGGAAGAGACTCTGGACTGAAAAAAACCCCAGCAGTCAGCCTCTGGTTTGACACTGGTGGCAGCCATCCCATCACAATCTCTGCCTTGGACTGGTGGTGCAGCCTCTTCATGGTTGCCAGGAACAGCCTGCACTAGCCAGGGCAGCAGGGAGTCTTAGGGGAGACCTTATCACTTTCTACACAACTTCCCACAAGAAGTGGGAAGAAGAGGGGCAAGCAACAACGCCCTCTCTTGTGAGCAGTGACAAGACCCAAGGGAATGACATGAAGTTGTGTCAGGGTGTTGTGTACAGGTAATGCCTTATAAAATAGGAGCCTTGTTAGCCTTGCAAAGTCATGGCACAGGCCTGCTACTTTGGCTGAGTACAGCTAACAGCTGACCTGACAAGTATGTATGAGAATTAGCCTGCACATCAGCCTGCCCCATGGGAACCAACTTGTGCTTGGGAGAGGAGGGACTGGTGCCCGTGTGAAGCATCTTCCAACCAGGAGATGAGAATGTAAACATCATTAGAGAAGAAAGTCTGGCAAGCATGTATTCTAGCAACTACTAACCAATGCATTGGGTAGCAACAAGTTACTAACCAATAAGAATTAAACAGGATACTATTAGAAAACCATATAAATATGAGCTGTTAAGAATAAAGGTGGATTATTGCAGCATGAAGAAAAAGGTGTCTTGTCTGTTTCTACTGTAACATCAGGGGAGGTTTAGGTGGGGTATTAGAAAAAGGTTCTTTACCCAGAGGGTGGTTGGGCACTGGAGCAGGTTCCCCAGGGCAGTGGTCACAACCTCAGCCTGACAGAGTTCAAGATGTGTTTAGGCAATGCTCTCAGGCACATGGCGTGACTCTTGGGATATCCTGTGCAGAGCCAGGAGTGACAATCCCTTTTAAGTCCTTTCCAACTCAGTATTTTTTGTATACATATATGTGCAGAGAGAGTGCAGGGTGCAGCAAGCAGGGAACTAAGGTGGGGGCATGTGTATCGGCGTTCCTGGGATGATCCCTTGCCAGCATGTGCATCAGTGGACAACGGGAAGCAGCAGAAGTACATGCAGAGCTGAGACATACAAATGTCTCACAAGAGGGCTGTGCAGTTGGGGAATCTCCTCTCCTCGCAAAAAGGGAGTGTGCCTTTTTGTGCACTTTTGAGTTTTGTGTCTGTGACACACAGGGCCTGGAGTCAGGCAGGGAACATGAGTTAAATTGTGTGCATGGGCATGTAGAATATTTTGAGGTTAGTTAAAATTAATGTTCAGAAAAATACTCATAAGTCTTTAAATCTGTATTAGCATTTAGTTATTATCTAGTATCATGGATTAACTGATGTGGTACGGATACCGGTCCTGCATGTAGTTCACTTATTGCCACTTAATTACATTTTGTTAATAAATCAGTAAACTGCTTCAGTCTTAATTTGACTTTTATTTCATGAGCAGAGTTGCTTTCCCAAGAAACATGCATGAACTACCTTATTTTTCAGATTATCGATAACTAGATAAATCCTTCTCTAGGGCTGTGAGGGCAAGTATTTGAATAAGGTATAATTCAGATTAGGCTGTCTTGCATAATTTCTCCTCTTTGACCAAGAAAGAACGGTCAAAAAGAAAAAAACAATTGATTACAAAAGAAAGGCCTCTCAGGAAAGATTGGAAAAAAACCCGCAGGTTATGTAAATGAAGGAGGAGAAGATTAATGGAGAAGATGATAATATTTTCAAATATATGAAAGAAACTATGAAGAAGCAGATCACATTGAATTGCAGTTGGTGTGGGCAAGTAAGAGTTTCAACTGACTACAGGAAGTACCAGATCAGACATTAGAGAAAAAACTCTTTGGGTTTCTTCTTCCCTTCTAAAAAATAAAACACTAGAAAGGTTTTCTGCACAGTTCGTAGTTTCTCTGTCTTTGAATGCCTGGAAGAACAGGCCTCAGAAAGGGAGGATAATTAGATGACCTTCTAATGTCCCATCCTTCTCCATGATTTTATGCTACTATATAACAACAGGTTGCATCATGAGACACAGACTCTGAATTTAGACCCACAAGCAGGTAGAATGAGATTATGTTCTGAACTCAAGCTATGATATATGCAGTGGGGAAGGCAGAAGACTGCAAGGTGGGGTCACATTTAGGATGTGACAGCTTTCTCTTCCTGTGGCACAGAGGTCATCTCTAACCACAGGTAAAATGCAAGGCTTCCTGAATTGTAGCCACTGACTAAAACATTACAATTTCTGCCTTCCTTCCTACCTTATTAAGCTTCTTGTTTTCCTTTTCTCTAGGTTCCCACCCCTAAGCATCAACAGACTCAGAAGAGCTGTGTCTGCTTAATATCTCAGCAGCCCAGACTCTCTGGCTGACATTGGTAACACAAGCCCAGCTTTCTAAGCAATTTAATAAAAATAACTGCATTGTGATTGGCTGTGGTTGAGGAAGTTGCAAATAGAAGAGTCTGCTGACTCTTCTTTCAGGCAGGGACATTTTGAGTGGACATCTTGATGCACTAAAATTTTACTGCTCTTCTCCTGAGGCTAGCAAACAAAATTAGCCCAGCTTATTCATCAAGAACCCTGACACTAGACTTCTCACAGTTGTGAGAAACTGCATAGTCTTTATCTTCTCTTTACTCAATCCAAGTCTCAGTTTTGAGACCAGTGGGCATTCTATATAAACCACAGGACTTATGTCCTGTGAAATAGGGCTAATATCACTTTCTCTTCTGTGATCAGACTGCATATCATGGTCTAAATGACACAAACATTATAAGGTTACCTTGCTCTCAAACAGAAATAGAAGCAGATGCTGTGGAAACTATGCTTAATATGGTATTTTTAAAAATTGAGTGGAAGACATCGCCTCTAAGCATAGTAGGGAATATGTCGCAGTAGAGACAGAAAAGACGCTTTTTCTTCATCTAGAGATAGCCAGTCTTTATTGTTCACTGCTCATATTTATATGGTTTTCAAAAAGTATTGTGTTTAATTTTAATTGATTAGTAACTTGTTGCTGTCTAGTTCATTGGTTAGTAGTTGCTAGTGTACATGCTCACCAGTCTTTCTTCCTCAAAGATGTTTACATCCTTTTTTCATGGGTACAGGATGATTCTCACAGGTACAGAATCCTTTTCTTATGGTACAGACTGAAGTGCAGGCTGATTCTCATGGATAGTAGCAGGTCTGAGCTATGATTTTACAAGAGTAACAAAGTCCTTATTTTATCAAGTTTTACCTCAATGCAACAGGAATGGGTAATTTATATATTCCTTTGCCACAGGCTTTTACAATTTATGCTTGTTTCCTGAAAGCAAGCACGTTGTGGGATTCATAGTTTTTCTGTTCTCACTGTAAAAAAGTGGTTTTTCATCTGTTAAGAAAAGAAAAAAAATCTTTTTTTGCCTTCTCCTTGCCTCACCTTTATCTCCCCTTCACCTCGGAAATTCATTATTCCCCCTACCAGCCTCAAATTATTATTTCAACTTTAGCATCTGGTTTTCATCTCTGTCTGTACTGAAGCTCAAGCTTTCTCTATGTATGTTTACTATTGTGTTTTTTTGTCTCTCCCTCACCAGATTTTTACCACCTCCTTTACTTTCCTGAAGCTTTTTTTCCTCAATCTGCCTTGCCCTTCTGTCCAGCAGAAAGTTCCTCTGAGACTGAAAGTGATGGAGGTTCATTGATTTCAATGTAGATGTTCAAAACTAGAATGGGACTGACAAGGCACAGATCTGTTTCAAGGGAGATCTTCCTGAGTACACAGTGATAGCACACACAGGGTAGGCACGAATTTAGAGAAAATTTATAGCTAAAAGTTAAACCTCTAATTATGTCTAAACTATAGGTTTTTTTCTTTCTTTTTTGAGTCAGGATAGATTCTCTCAGGGTAACAACACGGTCATGCCTCATTTAATAATACATCTCTAACTCAAAACATTTGATCCTTAAAACATTTCAAATAAAATGACAGGATTTACTCTTTTTAAATTAGCAATACAAAAAATATGAGAAATAATTTCCTATAATGCTGCTGCCTTGTCATGCCTCTTTTCTATAAGGTTGAAACTTTGCAATGGGTATACACCCAAATTCACTCAAATCTCTGTCAAGGTAGAAAAATTGCAGATAAATGCTTACAAGTTGTTCAACTGAAACTTTTAAAGATATAAGTATCTAATAACTGTAACAATACTGCCCAGCCTATGTGAAACACCATTTACTATGGGCATATTTGTGCCCTTCATATGGGATTATTTATCTAAGCAGAGGTATCAAGACCAGGTAATAGCAGTGCATGCCTCTCATACTCCAGAACTGAGATGGGTAAAGGCAACTTCAGATTTCCATGACATTATAAAGGACCTGACTAATTTCAACAGGTCCATGCAATATGCACTCATCCACTTATGCTATGTCTGTCAGTGACATTATCTTTCTGAGGGTAGCAGTACTGGTGGCCATCAGTCACTAGTGATTCATTTTTCCCATCTCATTAGATGTAGTTTGTATTTTATAGCTGTTCTCTGTCACCTACAATAAATTATTTCCTTTCTCTACTACTGACTTAGGATTGTTGGATGTGTTCATGTCTAATTTCATTAATGCATATCTCGTACTGGCATGTAGGAGGAAAGAGGTCTAATAATATTAACTAAAAAACTTACATCGGGTACTCTTTGCTAATGCTGTCTGGCATCTGTGAAGACAAATTTAGCTGACAGCCACAATGTTAATCTTATTAATTTTTTTCAAAATATATCTGAGAAGGAAACGTACATTGCAGAGTTATTGCCTTTTTTTGGTATACAAAAGCAACAAATATTTTGATCCCTGTCTGATTAGATTAAAAAAAAATAATTTTCAACTCTACTTTTTATTACACAGGAAATTTTTAACATTTACACTCACATACTGAGGTTCAATTTATTGATAAGAGTACAAATAGTAAGTAAGGTCCAGAAGCTTTGATTCACAAAGGATTTCTTTGATGGGAACAGGAAGCAAAGAGAGGGTGGAAAACCATCTGACACCCTTATCATCAACATGCAAACTATGGATCCCAAGAGCCTCCACTGAAATGTTGACTTAATGACCACCAAATCAACTATGCTCCATAAACAACCCAATTTACAACATTTTAAGGTCCCCTAATCCAGATTCCTACTACTTCTGCTACTTATGCTTGAAGATAGCCTTAAGTCATCTTTAAAATGGAAGGAATTTTATTGTCTTAGACTAATAGTCTCTTGGTGAGATAGGTAAACCCTTTAGCTTTAAAATGTGAATCTCGCAAGTATATCACAGACATGACTGTCAACATTTCCCTGTGTAGCCCGGTAATAATGGACAAGAAATTCCTAAAGCAGGATCAACGGATGGGATCTGCTGGATTTCATCTGGTAGTTGCCCTTTGAGAATCTTCTCTATTTCCTTGGGGGTATCTAAGCAGAGTAAAATGACTTCTGCAGTGTAGAACTTACAAAAGGCATTTCTTATTGTAGATTGCAGAAAGAAAAGTAGAAAGGCATCTAATTGCATTTTAAACAGTTGGTGATGTGTTTTTCTGTACTGTATTTTAATTGTGTGCACTTTCATTCTTCAAATATGGAAAAAAAATCACCTTGCATGTGTAGAGCTATTCAGGTACCTTCTATAATGGATTTTTCAATTTTATTATTAGTGAAGGTCATACAAGAGTTTTGCTTTACCCAGTTGGCTTCTCAAATATTGAAGGTTAGAATTTTCCCATCTAAGAAGTTCAAGAACAGCACACCAGGACCAATGAATACTCTAGTCTCATTAATTAATCAAGTCATGTCACAGCAAATCTTGTTAATCCATCCTCAGAGGAAACTCAAGTGATGTTTCAATTCTCTATGCAAGAATAGACAGAATAGTGAATAGTGATAGTGTTATACAATTACAGAGAGATGGGCAGCATTTGAAGATACCAGAGGCTAAACCGTTTTTTCCTCCAACATGAACTAAAAGACTTTTTTAGATGTTATTTTTCAAATTAACCTATTCAATGGACATGGCAGGTTTATATTTTTCATGCTAAATATTGTAAGGTATTAATATATTTTGAAAATAATATTATTGTAGAAAACCAGCCTATTTTGATATCTTTTATTGATTTGAAGTCACAACAGAAAAATGCAGGCTTTCACAGCGTTCTTGGAGAGCAACAATGACTGGGTATGCAATAATAGCTATTACATTACTTTTTCTTGGCTGGTACCAGCATTTACTCTCTAGTCCTAAGAACAATCAAATTGCTTACTCCAATTATCAGGCTTTTAGAGAGGTAGTTCATTTTTTTACAGGATAACCAAACATGTAAATTCTGAGATTCACAAACAATACTCTTTATTTAGTCTGATTGAATATCTGGCCTTTGTCTTCAGAGTAAACGAACACCCTTGCCCTAATAGCACTGAAAGTCTGAGCTGTACATAACTGTTCACAGATGAAAAGTGCCTCAGAAGTCAGGGAATCATTCTGATACTTTATGTTCACCACATTTGAATAAATAACTGAGCTTATATCAGTGATTTACAAAAATGATGTTTGCACATAGGTTATATGTTTCCTATATGAAAGGAAAGAAGGAATACTCCACATTTAACATAATAGAACTTAGATAGGATACAGCTGAAGCAATAGCTCTCAATTCATAGGAAAAAGTTTTACTTTTTCTAGCAAAGCTGGATGTTAAGGGTTCAAGGAATATATTTATTTGGATTTTTAGACCAAGAAAAATCATTGTTGTGTTCTTAAGATCATTATCCTGCTTACATCTCAAGGTCTCTCTCCAGATGTAGATGTTCTTTCCCAAATTTGCCTAAGGCTCTCCTGATAGCTGTGACAATTACATGTGAAATAACCCCTCAGATGGAAGAATGATGCATCTGCAGTGTGGGTCTAATCCAAAGATCTGTGAAAGCAATGGAAGAACTCCAAGTGGCACAATCACTCATGGATCAGATCCCTGAATTGTTAGTGATGAAGCACTGTATAAAATGTCAGCCCCAATTAATCTATGGCAAAATTCCCGCTCTGTAAGGTCAGGATTGCAACTGTAAAAATCTTTTTCGTTATCTGTACTCCACTGATTCAAGTTACTTTCCAGCTTAGCACATCTAAAAAAGTAAAGCTTATTTTCAAAATTAGTCGTCCTTTTTCCATTAATCCCAACATTTCTACAACTGCAGTTGTATAAAATGCTTTCCTGTTTCTTTTTAATTTTAGTTACTTTTGCCTCTTCCTAAGGAGCTGCAGTTAATATAAATGTGTATTCATATTTGCAATTATGTGCCTTTTTCTTAAGTTTGCATCTCTTTTTAAGTTGCACTATTATTCATGCAACTAAATTATGTATTCATAATTTGAACTCCAGAAATTCCAACCACAGATTTTTAATATAATGTGAATATTTATATCACAAGCATGTGTGTACTACTTTATTTAGAGATCAGGAAAATACACTTTGGTACAAGCTAGAGTCTTATACCATTCCAGATGAAGGACCCTGTGGGCCAGGTCTTCAAGTGGTTTCTGGGGTTGTGGCTTCAGTGATTATATTCAGCTCATGAAACAAGGACCCCTTTCTACCTGTCCTCTTTATGGGCTCTGTATGGAATTAAAACATGGAGAAAAATTAATAAATAACTCGAATACATATGAAAATATTTTGATGCTTTGTGTTTAGTGAAATAAGTTAAATTTACCACAGATATTCCCACTTCTGTTCTGTAGTTAGAACATTATTTACACTTGAGTGCCCTACCAGCTCCTGTTTAGAATAAAATCTCTGTCATAACTAGTTAACTAGCTTTCTCAGGCACTCCATTTTGACACAATTATTTCTTTTTCATCCAGTTACCTTAGTCCTAAGTATCCATTAACAGGTTCAGAACTTAAATGTTGAGTCCCTTCTCAGATTCACTGACTGCCTAATCTTCCTCAGCCAGGTTATGACCCTTGCAGTCCCCATCAAAACCTCACTCTGGAGATTTCACACAGTAATTTTGAGAACTGGAGACTGCAAAGATCTGTTCTGTAGCTGTGGAGGAAACACTTCCCATGGGATTAAAAATAAGCAAAATAAGAATGAGTTGATGCCAGACTGAAGAATGTTCTCCATATGACCACCCTCCTGACTACATTTTAATATGACGCACATATTTTATTTTTACAGCTAGCTGTGCCACAACTCTCCAGTGTCTTCTCTGTTAATTGCAGTTAAGTAAACAGGCCTGGAATTACTATTAGTCTTTTCATCAACAACTTTTCTGCATCATTAAATTGACAATAATAATTTTGTACTGTACTTGCATGCCAGCTTCCAAAGACTTCCTATAAATCTGCCCTCAGACTCAGATAGATTTCTTCCTGCCAGAGGTTTGAAGAAAGCTGGGAGAGATCTAGACCATTCCTCTTGAATTTACAGTTGAGGAGGTTGTGTAATGGATTTGCTTTTCATCCAATCTCCACTACCTTCAACCAAACTCTTTCCTATCAGCTTATTTCTCTAAGCTCAGTGCACACATAAAATGTACAAAGCCTCTTTGTTAATGCATTACAATTAAAAAAAAAAAACAACCTATGGATGACAGGAGACCTTTATAGCCTGCACCACTTTATATACACTTATTTTGCTTGCAAATTTCCCAGTTGCTATTTTCTATTCTAAAATTTTAAGGTGAGATCCAATCTTAGAAGCCATAACACAGTCATTTATCAGCAGCCACATACTAGTGTGGTATCTGAAATTATCTTAAGTATCACTTGTCCATGGCATTTAGTTGTACAGACACCCAGCATAGGTTTGTATAGCTTTATGAAATCATGACTAAAAGTGCATTCCTTATCAGTTAATCCTTTTAAGGTAGACCACATTTTCCCTACTATACATCAGTATTATGAAGATTGCAGAATGACCATTTAAACCATGTTAAAGAACACAAAAATTTGAGAGAACATAAAGTCCTTATAAGAAACATAAACAATGTGACATATTTGAATGATTTTCGGTACTTATTTTAAAAATATCTCTCATCCCTGCAAGCAACAATACTGGAAGGAAATTCAGGAGGGTCAGTGCACTCTATTTTTGGAAAATTATTAGTAAGAGGATTGAAGAAATGTATAGAAAAAATGAATATTACAATACCCTGCTCTGGCTAACTAATTATCACCTCTATTTTTAATTTTTAGTGTCTAAAAAGAAACCTAATATTTCACAGAAAAAAAGAGAATTCATTGAGGAAATGGTAGCTCATCACAACACTCACCACATTTAGATTTGCTTTTCTTCCCTTCCACATAGCTGTTATGTTTATGTACTGGTGCTAACTATAAACTACAAAACCAGGAAAACATAAAGAAGTTATTTCCACATCATTTACAGTCTGCTGGTTTATTGATTTTCTCTACATCCTGTACATCTCACATTTCACTTGAACCATTTGTTTTAGATTTTAAAAGAAAAGCTTTCCAAACAAATTAACTTTACTAAGGCTTTAACATGTCATTGGTGAGTCAGTATTATATTAATCTCTGTAATGGTAATGTTTACAGAGAAAGGGTATGGGGCCAAATCTTGATTGCCCAATTCACACAATCAGTTGCACTGATTTTAACGGCACTGTTAACATTAGTACAGCTAGCAAGATCTGGTTTCTTATGGCTGTCAGCATGCCTTTCCAAATAAAAGTATTGTAATTCCTCCCTGTTTATAAAAGCAGAGATTTTTTTAAACTGCAGTCATAATGTTTAGCTTATGCTCTTCTTTCACTGAGCCAGACATTTTGAGAGAACCATAAATTTCTTATTATGCACATTTTAAGTGTTAGTAGTTTAATCAGAGTATTCTAGAAAAACAGCAGGCATTTTTCTTGTCTGAGTAAGCCCACATCTCTAGTCGTATTCTTTTAATCTGATTTATTTTTTATGTGTCAAATTAGTCATTTCATCAGCAGTTACACAGCAGACCACTGTCAGGTATACATGCCAGGAAATCACAAAGTGCTTCCCATTTTGTGACTTGCCTTGCAGGCTTGCTGTGTTCATCCTTCTGGGTGCTGTGCAGTGAAATACATACACACACAACTTGGGATTTAATTTAAAGTTCACCCTTTACTCCATAGCAACTTGGAGAACTAACTACTCTGAGAGAGCCTGAAATAGAAGAGAGCTGTCACTGCCCCAAACCAGGAAAAAATTAATGGGATGAAAGAAGAATCGTCTGCTTAGTATGTCTGTTGATCAGAATGTGTTGTCTACTGCAGAAAACAGAGACTAAGCCCTGTCATCTCCTTTCCTATCTTTGCCTGATATGGGGACAAAAAGATAATGTCACGATATAAAATGTGTGTGTGAAAAATGTTATGCTTCCAGTTTCTAAAGCAACAATGAAACAGCAGCTTCAGCTCTGAGTTCTAAAACCTCGAGCCCATGAGTGTGAATCAAATGACAATTTTGATCATGCTGCTCTGAGGCAGAATTAGAGCCTCTTGTGACAAGCTTCTTCTTGTGAAATGTAATGACCAGGTGCACCTATAAGACCTATGGCAGGATTTCCAAAAGAAGTGAAATTAAAACATCTTTTTCTTGATTTGAGTGTTAGTTGCCTTTTGTACTTTATATGATTTCACCCAGCTTTCTCTCTGCTCAAAAGGAAATTTGGTGTTTTTTGAAAATAAAAAGTGACATTATCTTAAAATGTTTTTTCTCAGTAAGTATAACTGGAATAAAAATAACCCTTTAACAATATTAGAAGTATCATTGTGAAAAAAATGCAACAAATGTTCTCAAAAAGACATTTGTGCTGTTCATAATAAATATGAGACCAAAAGTAATTACATTAGATACATGGTGAAACATTTTAGAACAATATATTTTAGCAATTATCACCTACGCTGATATTATAATACTATTACTTCTACATTATACACAAAGAAAGGTCAGAATATGTGCTTAAATTCCTCTTTAAATGCCCATATGTATGTAGAAAAATGGTACTTTTAAAAGTACTTTTAAAGTTTAGAGTAAAGGAGAAATGTCACAAGAAAACATTCCCTGATGCCAGTACTCATTGCAGCAAGATTTGCTGAACTTAATTACCTAAACTTCAGTGCTAGTTTGTTGGAAGATGTGTTGTATTGGAACACAGTTGATTAGCACAGAAAAGCTCAAGGGTCTTCACACCAATTTATATCACATGGGTAATGAAAAACACAGGAGTAAAAGACTTCTTGGGTCACTGTCTACACTCCTGTGCAATCACAGGCAATTAAATCTTATATTCTTAACCTAAACTGCAGTGAGTATCTCCTTTCAAATTCTTGGTGAGTCACTGGCACTTTCTCTTCAGATATTGTTCTCTAGATGTATTTGCACTCTTTCAGTCTTCTGAGGTGTCTCTACATTCACTGAGTAACTTTAGTCGTGGCCTGTTTATATATGTTTGCTTTTAAGTCAGTGCTGCCCTTTAAGCTTCAAAAGCTCTTTTCCTTCTAGTGCTTTTCCCTCAGAGCACAGAAATAAATCATATCCACTCTGAGTTTTTTGTTTTCTATGATAAACAAGCAAGGTTCTTTTAAATCTGTCCCAAGGGATGGACATTCCATTCTCTTCTCATTTTAGTGGACGCTTTCTTCATCAATTCTAGTCTGAAACTGTTCTCTTGAAGGAAGGTGGACAGAATTTCAAACAATCTTACAGAGATCTGATCAGTGCTTTGTACAACAGATTCAAAACTCTCCTTTCTCTGCAGAAATGCCTCTCCAAAATGCCTATGAACTGTATTCACCATTAGGATGTCGTATCACAAGGATAATTGGAAAACATTTAAGTATTGACCACCAAGCCTTGTAGGTTCCTCTCCTTCATTTCAACCCTGTAAAGAGCTATGGTGTAACAGATGTTCTTGTCATTAGTCCTTGAATGAATGACTGTATTTTGAATGATTACTTTTTTCCCCATTTTTATTTCATTTCTCAAAGTTCTACACCTTATTGCAACAGTCCAGTTCTACTTTTATGTTTGCAGTGGTTTTCAGGTTTTGCCATGAGCAAATTTTTTTAGTGCACATTTACCTTATATTCAGTCTGAGAGTACTATCCCTGGCTTGTGTGAGGTTTTAGGATTATAATTCTTTACTATATATATGTTTTCATGTGCTATTTCTCTCTTTGCAGAATAATTTATTCTGTTTCAACTTTAAGCATATTAATTGCACTTTAATTTGTCCATGTAAGAATTTTTTACCTACTGCTCTTTTTTTTTGTTCCTCTGTTCATCATAACTTACACGACTGTAGAAAATGTTTAATTTAGTTCTGAGTCATAAAGCTGTTTCCTTGACTGCAATTTCACTTCAAGGTGGCCTTTTTCTCCTTCTCCTGAGTTTACTATAATTTTGTTAATAACTTTTTGAAATTTCTTTGACTTTCTTTGGAAATATAACCCAACATAACTTTATTATCTCTGACTATAAAAACTAACAGATGAGATCAACAGCTTGATGAGGGTCAGTACATGCATCTATTTATGCTGTAACAGTTCTGAAGACTCAATTAATCCTTGAATTCACTTCGATACAGGTCCTTCAAGAAAGAAACTCTGCAACCCCACTAAGACAAAGACAGAAAGGGTCTGTGACACAAGAAACTGGTGATCAAAATGGTAATTATCTAGCTAAGCATAATGGCCTGTTGTGATAAGCTGTAAACAGGTCCCCTCAGAAGCTAAAAGCATCAGAAGATGGAACTCCTAATTGAGACTTGCCAAGAGTTTTGCAGGTTTTTACAAGCATTTCCAAGAAAAGAAACTAGAGCTGCCTCTCTCCTTTAAAAGGATTGCTTACAATCACCTGGGACCACTTATTTTTTGAAAATTGTCAGTATTAGCAGCAGGAAATGAAGGTGAAAAACTGCAGTGAGCAGAAGTACATGCACGTGCAGGCTGGCACTGTGCTCATGCCAAGGCTCAAGGAGCCAGCCAGGATCAGGCTACAATGCAGCCTTGCTCAAACACAGAAGTTTTGATCAAAACATGAATACAATAATGCAAATCACACAACTCAGCAAGGATCACAGTGCTGTACCAGTATCTTAATGTGACAGACATCACTTTTATTGGCTTCAATTTGTCTGGAACTGAAAGATTAGGTTTCAGGAACTTTAAAGCTTCCCTCAACTTAAAGAACTCTATCCTATTTTATTAGGCAATAGGAATGCATTTTAAAATTCCTGGAAAAGGCAAATGCATTTGTACAGGTCCTTCTTAATGTATTTTCCACCTCAGGTGATAGTTTGCTTCTTTACAGCTGAGACCATTGCTTCATGTGTGAGTTTAGCATCTTTTTTCCAGAGGTTAGTTTCTACCTTCTTCAAAAGCTATGGAACATAACCAGGTTCTCTGGACCAGTCCATAAATAAGGTTTATGCAGGAATGTGGAATGCCTAAAGCAGGTAATTTGCTTTACTAATAGTGAGATTCCTACTCCAGCTCAGGGTTAAAATTCCTCTGCCATGTTGAGAGCTGAGCTTCCCAGTCAATTTATATCAAAGTGTATACAGTATTGATTTTGCCCAAATGGTTTATCCTGTCTCTATATTCTGGAAATTCATGCTGTTTCTCTCTTCCTGTTCACAAATTAAGCCTTCAAAATAACCTCTCCTTTCAATCCACTTTCTCCTTCCCTAAAACTTTTCGGGACATCAAGAGGAAAGGCTGCAATTTATAACTGGCATTCAGCCAAAGTGCTTTGTCAAACATCCCTTTTAGAGAGCTACAGAGTCCATGATGCTTCAGCATTCTGGTGTGATTATGGTTCAGTGCCAGTGTGCATGTGTTCATGCTCTCCTGCCTCATGATGGGCAGGATGAGGCACGGGAGACAGGAGAAAGGTCTTTAGTGAGAAATCCTTCTGTCATGGGTAGGCCTCCTTTGGAGATAAAAAAAATTTCTCCATCAAGTAGAGAGGATTCCTGTGGACTCTGCACTGCCTCTTTGCACACTTAACCAGGCCACTGACAGCAGCATGGCTTCAGTAGCCACAGAAATCAGAGTCTGGCAAATTGTCACAGCACCCTTCAAACTCCCTCCTAGTGGGGCCTTGGCCCCTGGCCCCATGATTTTCTTTATATATGAGAAGAACTCGACCACACACTGTACATCACTAAGATATCAAAAGATACCAGTTCCCATTTTACACACTGTTTCTTTCATATTCTCTATTTCAAACACTGATTTGTTCCCAGTGTATCAGTAGTAATTATTACTCATCTTGGCAATGACTATTTTGGCTTGAAAATATGGTCTTGAAATGTGATATTCTGATTTAAGGGCCCTGTTAGCAACTTTAGCGTTGCTAGTTTACATGAGTACTACAAAAATCATCTTCTTTAAAGAACTATATCTTTTCTGTTCTCCACTGGAAAGGCAAAACATTAAAGAAAAGAATTTGTCAGAACAAATAGACTATCTTTTTGGAGATTTATTATGTGTGTTAATGGAATATATAAATTCCATAAATAGACACTAATGTTGATTTGTTATATCCTTTGTTATAACTTGTTAGTAACTGTAATAAGGATTAAAAATATAAATAAAACAACAAATAATTTAATTCTTGGAATTTTTACAGGTACTTTCTTCACTTCCTAAAATCTTTTGTCACTTTCCTTAACCAGAAGCAATATAGGTTGTACATATTATTTGATATCAGTTATGTTCTTCAAATGAAACTGACCCAAAAGGCTAACAAGAGGAACACTATCTTTTTTCCTGATCAGGGAGAGAAAATGTAATTTATATTGCTGTTCAATGCCAATATTTGGTTGTTTGGATTTTTTCTTAGTATGAAAGTCTTGTAACATACAAAAATTCTCAAAAATAGGATGGAATCCTGCTCTGATGAAGCAACCATACAATTTTTTTTTTTTTTTTAGCTCACATTGTTGTCTCTCATTCTCTAGTTTCTTCATTTATTTTCTCTTTCCCCTGCTTGTCTTTAAGGGTAGAGCCTGGGGGCAGAGGAAACAATGATCAGAGTGAGAATACCATGACCTTGTGCTTGCAGCCTGGTTTGCCAAAGCCAGGGAGTTCTTTGCAGAGTTCATTCACTTCCATACCATTTCTTTCACTCTTCTATTGTGCCTGTACCCTATTTTCAAGTTATGCACAAATAAATCCTCTGCTTGCCCCTTTGTTACTATCCCACCTCTTCATCAATTTACTCCTTCCACTGTGAGCAGGCTTATAAGGCTGATATACACCCAAAAGCCTGTTCTGATGAATACTGATTTAGCATACCCTTTTAATTTTTTTCCACAGAAGGCCGATTGCACTGTTTTCTGGTTTTTTAGAAAGAGGCATGCAAAACTTTGCAAAATATAACATGCAACAGGTTAATAAGGCAGGTCTTAAATTTTTGAAAATTGCATACTATAGGAAGCAAAATACATGAATGCTTTCAATTTTCAGGAAGACTTCTCAGTTCAGCACTAAACTTGTATCTATTGTTTACAGTTTATCACAATCTTTTCTTAAGAGTTCCACAGCACAGAAGCAATGTCTGTGGGTGAGACAACAGTGAATATAATGCACAGCTTGTGACTTAAGTCATTTCATAATGACGGCAAAATTAGAGAAGCAGTTCTTTTGACATCTGTAGCACTGAAATCTTCCAAATAACTGAGTGTGTTCTCTTTTTTCCCCCTTCTATTCAAACAACCTGGAAACTTTTGCAAACATAGCAGAAGCAAGGTTTTCTTACAAAGATGAAACCAGATACCCTCCTAAGCTTATATTCAGCAGGCTTTTTTTTTTTTTTTTTTTTTTTTTTGGCNTTTTTTTTTTTTTAATTTACTGGAAGAACCAGTGTATGATTGAAATGGGAGGAACAGGTGAAAACTGCAATACCTTTTCCTATGAATATAAGAGTTATCAGATGGAGACTCTACTCACATCAGTCTTTTACAGAAAGAAGGAATAAGCAGAAGCTTTCTTCTGTGCACAACATTCAGGATGAAAAGAATTACTTTGTCACACCATCACTCTTCTTCCCATACACTCTGGATTTTTAAGAGGGTCTGCAGCAGATGTCCACACTGGTTGAAAGACAGGGGTGACTTTTAATGTAATTTAGAGATACTTGAACTGTTTTCTTCTAATCTTTTACAAATAGCTGTTAGATCAATAATTTTTAAAGAGCAAAAATATAGTGATAATTCCATTTAAGCACATTCTGGGGCCATGCACCAAGAAAGCCTTGCTCCCCACCCTGCCCTGCCCATTCATCCCAAGCTCCATGGAAGTCAACTCTCAGATTAAGCATAATTCAGTTATAGTAAACTTATTGATTCTCATATTAGAGTCTTTCAAACTCATTCCTCTCTTGTTTTATAGCATAGTCTTTTACACTGTAAAATTATATTTAATTTCATAACAAAATTGATTTACTTCTGTTTCTGAAAATATTTTAGAGAAATGGAAACAGTTGGCTTTCTGTACAGTTTTACTTCTTTTTTCTACCTGTTATTTCATTCTTACACTGTGTAACTCTGTGCCAAGATAAGGAGAAATCTATTCTGTGTGCTTTCTAATGCTATTCCCTTCAAGCTTTCTTGTGCACTCAGAACATGGAGTACAGCCCACGATAATATCACAAATTTTCAGCTGTGTGTAGCTTCCTCTTCTTTAAGGTGGGGCTGACCCACGCTGGGGATTTGTGTAGGAGTGCCACACTAATCCAGGCATTCAAACAACTAGACACTAGTTGTTTTTTACAGCTATGGTCTTTCAGAGAGTTTTCAATCTACAGAACAGCATACTTTTGCATGCCAATTTGAACATATTTCTCAGTTAAGAATTCTCACTTAAGGGATAAAATTCAACATTAATTTCATTTTCTCAAATGAATTACCAAATGTGTTATAAAAAATCCAGATAAAATAATATAGCCTTTTGTAACCCTCCCACACAGCTCTCCCACTCATCTTTTCTTGACAAATAATTTTCAACACTCCTCCCAATCTCCCAGGAAAAATTAGCATTTTTAAGCCAGCTAAATGTATAACATGTTCGCAGTTTTACTTTTATGTGTTTCTTAACTTTATATCAATTATATCCCAGCCAATGACGACCTGGTTTAGTCCTCAAATTTTGTCCTCAAAACAACTCATAATGCATTATGTATTTTGAATAATAACTACTAAAACAAGTGCCATGAATGTTCCTTACATCAGTGAGACATTTTTTAGAATTTTTTTCTGGATTCTTTCTAAATTTTTCTGAGGAGCTGGAAACAATATATAAAGCTATTACCATCTGGATGCCTTATATATAATCCATCAGTGCATGATTTTAGCAGGGCTGTTTCTAAGTAATTACATTGTTTCTGACAATGGGAATAAGAAACAAGAAAAAAAAAATTTAGCAGCATAATGGCTGTACCAGACAATAATTTATAATCAAAGTAAAACTCCATAAAATATGGAAAGAAATTTCATTTAACAGTGACTTGAATAAAAGGGAATCAAGGTTCAGTGTCAATATTTTCTATGTCTTTTGTAGAAATCTTAGAGGTGATCTGCCTTTCTCTACCTTCCCCTTTCACCTCAGTATTGTGAGAATGAATACCTCAAAGACTGTGAGGCACTCAGGTACTACACAGAGAAAGAAATGTAAGAGAATTGAGAAAGTATTCTTTATAGGACAAAAAATAAGAATGACAAATCACTACAATGCACATATTTTCAGTAATGTAATTATTTCTCAACCTAGAATTATTCGAGCAAAAGAAGTACGTGAGAAATGCATATAAACTGGGCAAGAAAACACATTGGCTTTGAAAACTTACTCCTTGTCCTGCACTTTGGATTCAGTATCTGAGTGCAGATGTTTCTGGACTTAAACTTCCATTCTAGAGTAGTATTATCAGTCTAAAAAGTCAATGAAACATCCTGTGAAAAGAGATTTATCATACTGTTCTCTATCTTTACTCTGCAAATTAAGCATTACTTCTCACTAAAAATTATCTGCCAACCAGCTATTCAAGATTATTATTAGGACCAGGTTATTTCTGTACTATTCGTACATGTTATGTAGTATTAATATCCAAACTCTATATTTTAGATTGCATAATAAAAATGTTCTTATTATAAAAGTGCATATAACTTTCTTAACAAATTAAATACATAGATTATTTAAAAACAACTTCAGTGTTGAAATTCTTGTATCAGTTTGGAGCAGATGTCACCATCTGGCTGCCTTCACAAGGGTCTCTATGAGACCATTTATGTCTCCTGACTGGCTTCTACACAGAAAGTAATTAGAGTGAAGCACAAGGGATAGGATCCAACTGTGTTAAAATTAAGGTGTTTTCCTTCATTAAACTGAGAAAAGATGATAAAAAAAGGATGAACAAATGAGCAGACAATTTCAATTTGAGGAATGTTTAATTTTCTTCCTCTTCAATAAATAGCACAAAAAAANTTTCTTTTTTTTTTTTTTTTTTTTTTTTTGATGCAGTATACTAACTTTCATTCAATCTTTGATTTTTTTTTTTTTTTCTGTATTATCTTGTCAGGTGATGTCATATCCCTTCCCATTTACTTATTTATTTATCTATTAACTAGCTAACATTTCCTAGGATATAGGTCAGCTTATTTTCCACTTCCTTGATTATTTGGAGTGTGCTGCTGCAGGATAAGTATTGTAAACATACTTGGCATATATTGGCAACATATTCAGGCACAGTAATCTAATGATTAAGCTGACTTAAAAAAAAACTGAATCCAGAAACTTAATTGAAAGATAGTAGCTTCAATTATGATTTTTTGTCTTGAAAAACCATAGGTCTCTTCAATTTTTCAATGAAGAATGAATATTGAATTACAATTTTTAAAAGAAATTAATTTAACACTTTGGGCATAGATAACATCACTATGACCATGTATTCCATGAAAAACTTTTCCACTGGATTTTATGACCTGAGAGTACAGTACACATGAACAGATGAAATTACGTGCAGGCATATCTAGAGAACTACCCACACATACATACACAAAAATATTTATTATCTTAAATATGTATTTCGAATTTTTGAATATGAATGTCTGAGTAGCCCTTACATATTGCTTCTCCTTAAAATCCATTAGAGTAAGGAAGTATCACCAACTGTCTTGGTTAATTTTCCTCAATAATCTGTTTTATTATTTACCTTACATTCTTCTAGAAAACAAGGTATGAAAAAAAGGTATGAATTTTCCCAGTCTCTTGCTCAAGGGTCCAGTATTTTAATTATGCAAGATGGATTTTCGAACTCATGCATTTCACGGAACGGCTCTATCAGCTCTGATGGTGTTTCTGTGTTTCTTTAATTATTTATATATTTTCTGATTTGTACTCAGATAAAATCTTCTCAATTTTTTCTTCACTTTAGTACAAATGGAAGCATAATGCATTTATGACTTGTTGCCTTTTGTTTTTAGTTATTGGAAACATTTAGCCCAGTTCTATAAAATTGCACTGTTTGACAGTTAATAATGTGGAACTGAAACCAGAAGAGACAGTATTCATAAACTTCCATAAATTTCTTTAAAAGATAAGATTAATAAATTGTTTTTATTATGGAGGATACAGAGTTCTTGGGAATAAAACTTTGTGAAGGTCCCCAAACCAAATTGTTCTGGCCTTTCACCTTCATTTGGAGCTTGCAGCATTCTGTGCAAATCACCTATATTATGCTGGCTAGACTAATAAAGGAGCAGAAATTAACAGTATTTTCTGGTATTCACTACAAATCTCTTAAGCTATTCAGTCTGACAAGCACACTCCTTAAGTTAATAGTGTAGTACACAGTGATGTCAATTATAAATTTTTTATCTTTTTCTGTTAAATATATTATCACGACTTGTTGGCAAATCATACCATTTTTTTTACTGTCAAATCTTCTCCACACATCTTAGCAGACAATTCACCTCTCATTATCTATCAAATACTGATGGTCAGTGACAATTGATTCCATTACAAATTGCTAACAGCTGGTAATTCTAGGAAAACATTTCTTTCCAATATCCAGATAACTACAAAAGTAGGGGTATATATTCATTAAAATTTCCAAGGCTGAGAGATTCATCCAACAATGCAAATTATATCAATTCCAAGCATGGACAACTGCAGGACAGCTGATGCATAATTTTATATGTGCACATGTACAGGACCAATGACTTACAGATACTGTAAAATAAATATTTTCAATATGTGTTCATCATGTGTGAATGTGATGTGTTTGAACGAGCCGTGTTATCATGGCTTGTTGTTGCAGTATCTCTAATTTTGAGTAAGAAGACTGGAGAAAAAAAATACAGACCGCTTTTTAAAATTCTATTTTAACTTAACCCAGTTATGCAGTGTTTCATAATACTCTATTGATCTTCAGGCCTTTGATCACTGATCTGAGCACAATCAACAGTCAAAAAGTCAAACAAAGCCAGAAGACAGGGATAGTAGAAAGAAATAGTTAACAAAACTGTTGCAGAAACATTAGTAAATAAATAGTTTAGGACAGAATATTAATGAGGTTTGGATGGTGGTGTCAGAAGTATTGTACATCACTGGAGAAACACGACCAATGTGCTGAAGGCAGTGTAAACACTAATTCACAGCAAACAAGAAGATGATAAAGTTATCACAGTCACTTGCACTGCTAATAACCATATGCCAATGGTTATCATGCTTATCTGGCCCAGATTTGATTACAGTTAACTGGCAAATAATTATTGAATTGGAATTCAAAGTACGTGTGGAAAACAAAGCTGGAGATTCTATTGCTAAGAAAACTAAGAAAGCCTATATTTTTTAGCTATAAAGACAATAGAAGAAAAAATAGCTAAAAAAGGATTTCCCATTCATTTTTTAACCCATATGGTAATGACTAAATTGAACAGAGCTGATGCCACTGGTGCAGAAAAAAAAAAAAAAAAAAAAAAAAGGAAAATCTGGCAGTTATGTTTATAGAAATGTATCAGCACATTTAACATGAGATAACAGTGCTGGTAACACATTAACCCTGCAAACTGTCTCTGGGACATTATCCTGCTGTGGTATAAGTGATAAACATTTTATCTCAGTTTCAGTAGTATCAATCACTTTTTTTATTTTTAACACTTCAGAGAAACCATGTCATTTTGCCCTATTCATCTTCTGTGAACAAAATAGAATATTATTAAGTCTTGAACTCAAAGAATTAAAAAAAAAATAATATTATAATCACTCTGGGTTATGTTGTTTTTCAACCATCTGGATTTAGAATGTCTTACTCAGATTGGGTTAATATTATTTTTTAATCAACACAGAGTATGCTTTTGAAATAAGAGACTTCTGTCAGTGACATAATGTCATTTTCATCTTCCTGAAATACAAACAGTATTACTGATTTATTTCAATCATTTCCCATAATCCTCAAAGTAGTAGAAGTAGATGCACTCATTATTTTATGATCACAATCAATAGTAGGAGTACATCTATCCCCCTCTGAAAGAAACAGGGTTTCTCTTGTTTGGAGAGGCATACATTTTTAAATTAGATCAATTTTTTCTTATTGCCTCAATCTGTTCCTGTTTTTCTACTTTCTAACATCAGCTACTGCAACTAGTCTCAAAAGAAAAAAAAAAATCACATCTTCCGAATTTGTTTATACTCATGATAGAAACAGCAAAAAACACCCAAGCAACATATATTAAACAGTATGGTCAGAATACTCTGCTGTGCTGTGAGAGACACAATGGCAAAAAGTGGTATTCTCTGTCCATAAATGGCAACTCCAACACGTGCTTATTCTCCATTTGTTATTTTCTTTGACAATAAAGTAGTTTTTTCTGGTTGGTAACTGCAAATAATCTGTACTTATTATCTAAATTATTTTTTCCATGTATTAATTTCACAAACACAAGAAAACCTACTATATTTTACAAATGCACATTCAAAAGAATAAATTTATTTATGTTTTCTACCATTTTCTGTTGTTTCTTCTTATTTTTTTCCTCACAAATATTACTACATTAGTTGTGTACTGGTTACCTTAACATTCCCTAAGCCCCACTAAATTCTTAATGTGGAAGTGCAGTGGAAAGTGAATAAGGGGGTCCAAAAAGAGACATTAATTTAACAACTTTTATTTGCTAATTTAGGCTTAAACAATTAGCATGCCAAAAATACGAATCAGAAGATTATAATCTTCTGATAATATTGAATGATCCCACTCCTTAATTAATCTGATAAATATTATCTAGCTACTAGTGCTAACATTTTTACTTTAATAGTAAATATTCAACATCCACCCAGGACTGTAATACAAGACAGCATTTAAGTCAATATGTGAGGGCATTCAGCAACACACACTCAGAGGCAAATATCCACAAATTTCTCTCCTAATTTGCATTTAAGATTCCACTTCTTATTCAGGGTTAAATAAATCCTGAACTGGGAAGATGATCTTCAAATCTTTTTTGTCAGTTGACCCACACATATTTGAAATAAACTACTTCATCAGCATCTCTTACGAAATGGAATAGCTTCACTTGGTCCACTACTGAACAAGAATATGTTCATTATATTAGGCTGACCTTGGAGTAAAACTACTTTAGGGAACAAAACTGAAGTAAAATCTGGAAGCTATTTATGGTAAAGAAGGACTGGAGTTCAAAGGATTGAAAATAAACACATGTCATCACTACCTGGGCATTTTAGCACAAATATTGTGAGCAAATCCATCCCAAGCAACTGAAAACTGCACTCCTAAAAGTTTTATCTGGTATGCAAAAATATATATTCCCAAACCATCAAACAGCATTCTGAATGAACTGCCAATCTTTTAATGATTTTCTTATTCCTTTTTTATTTTTTTTTCTTTTTTATGTTTCTGAGCTGCTTAATATACTTTTGCATTAAAGGGAAGAGGGGAAGCAGTGAGCAACACTAAAAACATTAAGACTAAGCTAATGTTTAGTCTCAGGCAAGAGAACACTTACATGATCCAAAACCTATCGAAGAGGTCAGCAGAAACGGTCCCATTCACGTCAACACGAGCTGAATTCAGCTTTCTTGAAAATTCCTCTGTTTTTTATTTATGGTACTAAGAGGGAATAATTACCAGTTCAAGCTAGAAGGAATGATACATTCTCTTCCTGTCACAAAGGGAGTAAAAAAATAGCAGTTACTTCATTGCAGTTCTTTGGCTACTGCAAAATGCCAGAGAGCACACAGCAATACACAAGTTTAAATTTCCTCTCTACACCACATTATCTAAAGCACTTCATAATTTACCTGAGTGTGACATAGACTCTTGTGGTTGTTATGAAAAATCCCTGGGCAACTGAAAACCTGTGTTGGTCAGTTTTTACCTGCGATAACATTTGCCACTATTCCAATACCCCTCCTCTAAAGGAATGAGGAGTCTCAGATAATGTTGTACTTCTGAAATATATCACTCCAGTGAGCAGACCAGTCTTCTGCTAAGCCACAGAGATGTATGAATGAAGTGTAGAAAGCCTACATGGGAAATAAATGTTTATCATAAAAGAAAAGCAAAATCATTTACTAAGTGAAAAAGCTGTTGAATTCCTTTCACACAATATTTCATAGTTGTTTTTGCTAATAACACATCAGTAGCTGGTAAACATCTTGATCACTAATATGTTTCTTTAAAAAATGCACCTTGGCCTGCGTATAATCACTTCACAGGTTGTTTAAATTGTTGGATTGTGCCCTTATTTTTTTCACTTAAACAAATGGCTCTGGTACTTTGATACCTCCTGTTCATTGCTGCTGACTTCTGCTTTGCAGTCTTAGAGCTGATAACAAGCGATTCATCATCTCTGCCAGTAGAAGAGCTCTAGTCATCACGACTTTGTGACTCCTCTTTGGGTGTCTGAGCCAGGTTGGCTTTGTTGCATTGCCAGAGTTCCCATACAAAGCTAATCTAATGCGAAGGACCTCAGATTTTATGATGTGGTACTTGCTTTCTATCATTTTCCTGTGACTTCATGCATTTAAATAAATAATTCATATTTAGTGACAGAAATGCACTGCTGATTCTGTTCCTTGCTGATCTGCAAGCTGAGCCATGCCAATTCATGCCAGCTGAGAGTTGAATGAGTCTCACACATTAGAAGTTTTCAAACATGTGCAAAGTTTGCTTGCCTTTGATCTATGAAGATCATACTCCACTCTAACAGCCTCCCTGCCTGAATTCTGAGTTTTCAAGACTGTATTAATGCAATATGTATTTACGGCAATTTTTGCTTTAATGTAAATTTATAAAATGCCAACACAAAATCATACAATAGCTTAGAGTGGAAAGGACTGCAAAGATTAGATTCCAAAACCCCTGCCATGGGAAGGGAAAACTAGATCCAGTTGCCTAAAACCCCATCCAACCTGACCTTGAACATTTCCAGGGATGGGGCATCCACAGCTTCTCTGGGGAACTTGTTCCAGTGACTCATCATCCTCACAGTGAAAACTTTCTTCCTGATATCTAATCTAAACCTATACTAATTCAATTTAAAGGTATTCACCCCTGGTACTATCAACTTCTAAACTTTCTCTTCGAGGACTGCAAATTTTTTACGACCAAACAAAAATAAATTGTAGATTGTTGCTCCTTATGTCTGTTTTGCAAAGCAACCCAAAACTTAATTGGCACTACAGATATGCTACATTTCAAACAATGATACCAGGATGTTGCGGGAAAAACGGATCCTTCAAAGGATCCATTATCCATATAGCCCTTCGATGTTAGATATGGATTTAAATTATGCACTACATTGACCTTAATTTTGTTGGAATAAAAAGGTGACAAATCGTCAGGACTACTAGAAATCTTGTTTTATTATTTGCTGCTGAAAAGATGCTCTTTTGAAAGAGTTTCTGAATTAATGGAATAATAAAGATAGGAAGTGGAAGAGTTCTTATTTTGGTTTGGTTTCTCTCTTAGTGAAAGAAAATAACTGAGTTTCAAACACTGCAATGGTGCTGGTCTATAACTAAAAGTCAAAAATACACAGATAAATTTAATTCAAAATTTTATTCAAATTTAGTTGAAGTTTATTTAAAAATATCCAAAAAACTGTCCTCCACCTGAGTCTATTGGGCATGAAGGGCATGAAGACATTTATTTCTGAAGATGTGATACCTTACATTATGGTCAATTTACACTTTGTTTACATCTATTTATGTAGACTGGCACATGCTGTGATGAAGTATGTAGGGGTTTCTGAGTTTTAATTTTAATTATGTTTTTTAAAAATTAATTTTTGGTACATTTTATAGACATTCAAGACATTTGTCAGATTATAAGACAGAAACTTCTGAATAATAAAGTATTAAAAATGCGTTAATGAATAAACAATGCACTACACTGAGGCTCGATCCAATGTTACTATATTGAAACCATAATTCCATAATTTAAAAAGTGGCAATATTCAGCACAATAAAAAAGCTTACTTAGTGTCTTACTTGATGGACTCACAGTTAAAAATATAAACAAGATAAACAAGAAAAATTCTGTGGCTAACTTGATTTATCCAAATGTTTTGGCTCTGGAACAGAGCTCACAGGTAAATAATCATCTCTTTTGACAATCTCAGTATCCATTAAAAATTTGTGTTTCTGTTGGGCAAGTGTGTTTCTGTTAGGCATTGGCTTCAGCCAGAAATTCTATCATTTCCCTCCCCACAGAGTTTCAGGTTTTCTAGACAATAAAAACTAAGAATTACGTTGTCTTTGGAATTGTAGTTGTCTTTGTATTGTGAGCAAATACAGAAGAAGCCCTTTCACACATTGATATTTCCCCCAAAAAAACAACTAGGACCAAATTAACCTTGAAAACTTACATCAGCAACACTGTGTGGTTTCCTCTGTATTTCATGAATCAAAAAAACCCAAGTAAAAGTAGTAGTTGAACCACTGCCTAAGAAAAGGACAAATTCTACTATTTCTATCCTAAAATTAGAATACTGGTTCCAATGTTCTTCTGGATCCCTATCACAGCAAGAGCAGATCATGCCAAGAAGTCTAGATGCAAAATTGGAACCTGCCACTAAATAATTTACAATGCCTTCCCCCAAATTCTCTCCTTCCCCATGTTAAACAAGCTTTGCCAATATCTCCACAATCTCTGAAAACTCAGAAGATCACTATTTTGACTGTGGCTGCATTACAAAGTAGTGTAGTGCAACAGAACCACAGGTGGTAGAGAAACAATTGATACCCAAGATTTTAAAGCGGTACTGCATACATATCAGGGTGGGAGGATGAAGAAAACAGGGAAGGGTGCTTCAGACTAGCTCCAGAATGCAATAAAAGGACTCTCTGTATGAGTTGAAATTCACCAATTTCTATTCCAGTCTCCTTTGCTTTAGATTCACAAAAAAACCCCACAAGCGCGTTCAAGCTCTCACAAACAATTCTGTGTACAAAACTAAGGCCTAGTAAGTGAAGACATTCCGCAGGACACTCCCTGGCAAAGCTGAATTGTTGATGTAGGTTCATTGGTTCACCCCTAGCAGCAGTTTGCCAAACTGAACCACTCAGCAGCTCGAGAACAGATGCCAGTCCAAGAAACAATTAACCTCTCCAGTCCATCAACATCTGGAAGAGCTCCACTGTTGGCTCAAAAGCTGAGCAAATAAATGAACTCTTCCTTAAGCCCAACCTAATGAGTCCACCAGAGAGATGGAAAAGTTCAGGCTAGAGCTATAAAACATTGATAATGCATATAGAGGTAAATTTCTGACTGACTGGGTGAATTAGGTATGTACTTCTCCATTCAGTCACGCTGAGGCACCCTAAGACACGCATATAGGGAAAGATCCACCAAAAAAGATTAAAACAGCATATGTATTAATATATGTATATGTATATTATGTATATGTGTATATATATAGATGTGTATGTGTATATTTAAACTGACAGACTTCCTACATGGTAACACAGAGACCTTCATGATATAGAGTATTTTTATTGGAAATTCTTACTTCTTAGCACTGCGCAGATGGATACGATGCCACCTCTGCAAAATAGAAAAAATAGAAGAGCTATGGATAAGATTTTAAAATAAAATATGGAAACTGAAAATTCAAGATATCAACAGCATTACCCAGACAATCACTTAAATATTTTTCAGTCTGTTTCTAAGGTTTCAAGCACTGGAAACTCTGACTTTCCACAAAATAAAAGAGATATATCTCTCAGTCTTCTACTAATTTTAGCTAGACTATTCATAAGTTCATACAATGAGGTTTCCCAAAAAGAGGGTACAGTGCACTAATTCTGTAACAGTAGTAGAGCAAAAGCTATGAAGCATGTTTCATGGCATCTTGAGTTATAAAAAGTCTTTTTTGTTTGTGACAGAAAACTATCCTCAATGTCTACTGTTTCATCTCTTCTTCACTACCTAATTCTTGCTCTTATATCTGCCTTAGTTTCCCAGGAACACATTTATTTTATAACTGAAAATCCTTGTTAAAATAATCTAGTTGTTAATAGACTTTAAATGTGGGCCATCCACATAATAGAAGTCTGAAAAAAGCAGCAACTAAGTTGAAGACCCATATGAATGTGGTGCTTCAAAAGAGGTGAGGAAATCAATTATTCTTGACCAGTTTTTAAATTGCAAAAGTTCTAATAAGGAAGATACAATAAAAAATAATTGAAAGGAATCAAATAAAAGCTACCACAGCCTGTTACACCATGGAGGAGCTCCCAATGGAAGCCATCACTGCATCTGGAGGCTTCAGATACATCTCTGCCAATGAGAGATGAAATAATCTTGGTAAAAAAAGGGGCTCAGACATTAACACAGCTCCCAAAGTCAGAAAAAGAAACTTTTATAACTTAGTGTTCATACTAAGTTCATACACCCAGATTAGTCAAAATCATAGGAAGATAATTGTTTGCTTTTCTATAGGTAAATTTGCTGTCTTCCATCATTATTTTGCAGAAAATAAATATATTTGGGTGTATTTGAGCAGGTTATTAATATCAACTGAGCTAATCACCAAGGGAATAAAGTTAGTGCTGCTATATACATATTCCTCATGAGGAATTAACTAATGTCTCAGGCTAGTGGGACAAACCATCAATTGTATTTCAACTAGAAACACCACAAAATATTTAAACTCCAGAATTATGTCTCCTAACATTTTCTCATTTGGTTATTTTGATAGCTGGAAAAAAAAAAAAAAAGACTTGTGGAAAAAACATTGCCTTTGTTGAAGATTTGTAATGGAGTAATGCAACATTTGGAGTTATATTATCTTTATAGACAGAACTTTCCAAAGTGACTTAGTCATTTAAGTAGTCATTTAAGCCATAGGAACTTAATAGAATTAGGAATTTTCCATACTAAAGTAAAAACCTAGGCCTTAATGACATAAAAGCTAAAATGATCTTGAAAATAATTTTGATTTTTATTAACCAAAAATATCACATCTCTAAAAGTAAGTTTCAGAATGGTGATCTGTGAGACTAATCAAAATAAATAAACAGATACCATAAGTAAGAAAAACTATTCAAAAGCAGATTCCTTCACATGAAATTTCTTTAGACTTCAAAAGACATTTTGCCAGACAGGTGTCTTACTGTTTACATGAGACAGCAATATTAGCTTTGGTGATTGCACAGCTTTACTTCTGTTTTTTCTGGATCTGTACCACAATGACTGAAATGCCAACTATACCAGTGTAGTTTGTGTGTTGCTTCTGAAAAAAAAACCTTTGGATTTTTTAATCTTTTTAATTTTATTTGACTAAGGAGCAGATTGAAGCCACTAAAATCATTATGACATAACATCAATGAAAATCATGACATCAGGGAAAACAAACAGTAGTTTCTTCTTAAAATAACAAATCAACTTTACAAAAAAGACTCAGAAACCTCTATTGCTACCTGAATTTTATCCTTTGTGTCCTGACCTCCCCAAATGTAAAAAAATACAAGTTCTTCTCTTCTGATTCCATCATTCATTATGGGAGGGAATGGCTGAGATTCGCAAAAAGGCTTCAACCCTCATTGCAGCCAGAAGAGAGCCACATGACAGAGGCCTTCATAAGTCATAGCTTTGAGTGGAGGTAACCAAGTTAATCAGTGTGTCATCCTGACCACCTCATATAATCTGAGGAAAATGAAATATTTCTTTCCTGGTGAACTGGAGTGCAAATAAGATAAAACCAGTCTGTGAAGGCACGTGGGTCTATGAATCAGCTGCGGAATAATCTCAGGGAATCTTTCAAGCTCAATTTAATGTTTCAGGCTAAGTGAAATTAATTCTAGCCTAAGACCACAGATGAAATTTTTTCTGACATCTCCTGACAGCAATCTAGCTGTTAGCCAAAAGGCCTTTCCAAAATGTTTCCAAAGCTTTTCTATCTCCTTCCACAACCGACAAACCAACCAACCAGTCAACTAAACCCATCAAATATCACCACAATCCCTCGAAAGATGCCATTCTCAGCGTTTCTCATTCTCTTATTTTTTAAGATTCAAGCTACATTAGATTACATAATAACTTGCTTTCACAGGCAAGAGTCAAAAAAAATCTGGAATTTTGGCTGACCTAAAGGATGCAACTGAAAACCATGAGAGAAATTTTAAAGTCCAAATATATTTTTAGTATTCTGTCTGTTCTTGCTCTAAGTGCACATTTAACTAAAATGAACAATTTGATGCTGCATAATATGTCATTTTCTTTACGCTGTGTTTGGAAGCCACTGATATTTGGGGATAAAAATTGCATTTGAAACAAAAATAATAACTCTACACAGTGTAAGCCAAAGCATAACAAATTATGAGGAACAACACACTCTTCTCATGTTTGAGAAAAAAAACCCTCAACTGGTTATCTTTAAAAATAACAAATAATCCCTTGTAATGAAAGCAGTATAATAGTGTCAGTTAGATGATTGCTTACTTCAAGCCAGTGATAGCAACTTGGCTTTTTTCTCCTCAGTTCTTTTCCAAGTTTCAGATACAGATAATATAATACGATGATGACAACTTCTTTTAAAATTAAACATTATCATGTATGGCACAATGCTACGTGTCAATTGTGTGATACAGAAAAGATTAAAAAAAGTATTAAGAAAATATTTCACAAATTTAAAATATTTACTGGAAAATCACTTAAGAAATAAGACAACTAAATAAACATGATTATAATTTGTAAGAACACAAAGCCTTACTCTGTTTTCCAAAGGAATGGTGAAACTGAAAGGGTTGCATTTGATGTAGTCCCTGCATTAAAAATAACTTACTTAAAGAGGAAAACTATTATACTCAACAAAGCAAAGACAAGAGTGCCTCACAAAGTGAACCCAGGAAACCTCATTTGAGAAGCCAACTGCAGTTGCAAAGTTTTACATGAAAACTGAGTAGTCTGCTCATACTGAGTATTCTTGACATATAAAATTCATAACAACTGACACTTTTAAACCACTAAAAGGATATAGATTTATATGTTCTACAATGTGAATTCTGGAAAGTCTGTAACATAAGACTGGAAATATTTTAAGACATTTTTATTCCTATAAAAGGGCAAATGATTTTACACAGTGTTCCACTGCCAACTGAATTTTAGATGCTGATAAATTTCAGTAAGAGTTTATTTTAATGACATATTTTGAATGTACTAAAAATATATGCTCAGTTCGCTTTATGCAACTCATTACTTTGTGAACATAATGCCTCTGATCTTTTATGTAAATAAACAGGACCTTCAGTAAAAAAAGGATCTATTTGCAATCCCAGTTAGCATCCAATGTACTCTGTGTCCTGATTTTAAGCATGTGACTTATTGGAACTGACCTGCTGGAGGACAGGCACCAGCTGAAATACCATTTTAGACTAGAGACCACAGAAGAGTGAAGGTGTCACCCTTATTAGCGGAATCTGCTCCTCACATTAGAGACAAAAGATGAATCATGAATTGTGCTCCTATGCTTCCATAGATCCCAACTGACATCACATAAGCTACTGTGTTAGTAAAATGTGTACATATATACACTCCCTTTCTGGCTGCCTGTAAATCATAAAATCCTATTCATCAGTATTTGCAGGGATACCATGGGAAATATTACAAGCTCTTACTAGGTGCTAAAAGAGAAATCAGGGTCATGAACAAATTGTGCCGGCACAAGTGCAAGAGAAAACAAGGCAAGAAAACCAAATAATGAATAAGCTTCCATGGATTAATAAAGGACAAAAAAAGGAAGCTTTTCTGATAGTTGGGAAAGGAGTTTAAGGGGTGAGGAAACTGTTTTCAGAGTAAAAATTGGAAATAATATTGTTCATAACGGTATTGAACACAATTAAGAATGCTTCATTTGGAGTATCTTTCCTCTGTAAAGCAAATAATTTTTTCTCTAGTAAGAACTTTATAGCATATCTGTTTCACAGAAAAAAAAAGGCTTATCTAAGTTATTAATAAACCATATTAGGATCACTCAAGAACTGAAGGATTTTGCTTTTAAAAAATTAAATAATGCAACTCAGATAGGATTAAGACCACAATGCTTGCACTTCCTATGTAGCCAGCATTTCAGACTCAGACTATCTTTCTCTGTACAGGATGTGGTGCTCTCACACTTCCTACTTTTGAAAATAATCTGTATTTCAAGGGAGTAATCATCAAACGCGAGATAAACTCCCAATCATTTATTCAAAGGAATGAACTGCACAGCAACTTGCTCCTTGCATGAATGCTTTTACTTGTGTCCCTAATCTAAAGCCTTTATTACACACTGTGCCCTACATCTGGGCCTCAGCAGGTTCAGAGGTACAAGATAGCTACAACTGGTATTTGACCTGAATAAATGCTATGAATAAATGCTGGAGAAGCCTAACCCCAAGTGAAGACAAGCTCTCACATAAAAACTAAACCTAAATAGATTAATTTAAACCTGTATCAAAACCAAAAATAACACAATTCCTTTTTTCCAATTTTTTTTTTTTTTTACTTTTGTTTCTGATAACAGTAAGGGCAGCATTTTTTTTCATAATCTGCTTTTATGAACTCATCCATTTTTCCCTTTCCAAGCATTTTTAACTATATTATATTTATTTTACATTATAATACAGTAAAGTAAAACTTCTGAGCTGTTTTCTCTGAGTTAACATGCATACAGCAAATAATATTCCACTTGGGCAGAATTATTGGGTGTATTAAAACTTGCCAAGCATTCTATTGAAACAGCTAATGATTTGTCCTATACTATTACAGAAACAAATGTAAGACAATGATTTTGTTTTTTGCAAAGTTTACACGAAGTAATAGAAGGAAAGAGTGAGAAAGGATGAGTCAATAATAATGCTTACAGAATATCACATTCTTATTAAATTATTACATTTCTAGTAAAACTAAATCTGAGGCTTAAATGGCAAACTGTATACAATGGTGGTGATATCTAAACAGCTAAACATTGAAAATAGTCTAACATATTGAAAAATCCATGTTGCCTCACAAACAAGGCAGAGATACTTAATGCTTTCTTTGCCTGTATGGGTCACAGAACCCTGAGCTGTAGGACCATAACTCTTCAAATGATAATTCCTAGTCAACTCTGAGCTCGTGCAGGATCTCCTGGCCCAGCTGGATCCCTATGAGTCTATGAAGTCTTGTGGGATTCATCCAAGAATACTCAAATAGATGGTTGATCTCATTCCAAGACCTCTCTCAATAATTTTTGAACAGTCTTGGGAATCTGGAGAGGTTCCAGCTGACTGACATCTTGATTTTCAAGAAGGGCAAGAGGGATGACCCTGGAAACTATAGGCCTGTCAGTCTCACTTTGGTGCCTTGTTAAATTTTAGATAAAATTATTCTGTGAGTTATTGAAAAACATGTGAAAGACAGTACAGTCATTGGGAACATCTAGCGTGACTTCGTGAAGGTAAAGTCCTGATCAATAAACCAAATTTCATTTTATGACAGCTACCCGCCTAGTTGATCAAGGGAAGACAATTGATGTAATCCTTTTGGATTTCAGTAAAGCTTTTGATACTGTCCCTCACCGTGGCCTTCTGGATAAAATGTCCACCACACAGCTGGATAAACATAGTTGGCAACCAGTCACTAGTGGGGTTCTGCAGGGCTCCATTTTATGCCCAGTTCACTTCAACATCTTCATAAATTACTTGGATGAAGGATTAGAAATTATTCTAAGTAAACATGCCTATGATACCAAAGTGAGGGAAACTGTTCACTCCCTCAAAGGCAGTGCAGTGTTGCAGACAGACCTTGACAAATTAGAGATGGGCAAGCACCAACCATATCAAGTTTAACAAGAGAAAAGGATGGATTCTGCACCTGGGACAGGGCAAACTCAGATGTCTGCACAGACAGAGAGGCTGGAGAGTAGGCCTGCAGAAAGAGATCTGGGAGTCTTGGTGAATGGCAAGTTGAATTAGTCAGCAGTGCCCTGGCAGTGGGGAGGGGCAACCCCGTCCTGAGCGGCACCAGGCACAGCATAGCCAGCTGGGCAAGGGAGGGGATTGTCCCACTCTATACTTTGGACATTTTTGGACACTACAATACTCGAAGAATATAAAACTTTGAGAAAGTATCCAAAGGAGGGCTGTAAAAGTGGTGAAAGGTCTGCAGGGGAAGCCATGTGAGGAGTGGTTGAGGTTACTTGGTCTGTTCAGCCTGGAGGAGACAGAGGGACGACCTATTTGCAGCCTACAACTTCCTCAAAGGTGAAAGAGGACCAGAAGACACTGATCTCTACTCTGTGGTGACCAGTGACAGGATCCAAGGGAGTGGCCTAGAGTTTTATCAGGAGAGGTTTAAGTAGGATTTTAGAGAAAGATTCTTCACCCAGAAGGTGGCTGGGCTCTGGAACAGGCTCCCTGGGGAAGTGGTCTCAGCATCAAGACTGATAGATTTCAAGAAGTGTTTGGGCAATGCTCTTAAGCACATGATGTGACATTGGGGGTATCCTGTGCAGGGCAAGGAGTTGGACTTGATGATCCCTGTGGGTTCCATCTAACTCAGGAAATTTTATGATATGTAAATCAAAAGCCTTATTCTACAAATACTTGCATGCAAGAGTTATCTATTCAGATAGACAGTCCTATTAAAAGAAACTACGCACGTATGTAAAGTTATCCATGTGCATAACTGCTTATTAGATCATATACCCTGCAAGATGAAGCAGGTATCTGCATACTACCTGAAATTTTCCCAGATCAAACTATTTCCAGCTGAGATCACTGAATTTCTGACTCATTCACTGATGCTTTTAGAGACTGTCGCACTGATGACTGCAACAGATTCCCAGTTAAAAAAGGCCTGTCATTTGTGTGGCAAAGTAGCAATCTTCTATCAGACAGAGCACTACATACACGTACATATAACATCCATCATCACCATAAAATTGAGAGCACAAGAATAAACATTAGCAAAAGCAACAATGCTAGAGAGACCTATTTGATGAAAAGGGTGATGTCAGGCAGGTAGATTAATGAACACTGCCAGTAGCAATCAGTAAGGCTAAATGACACATTCCATAGAAAGTGCACACAGTCCACTTGTTTTGTAAGTGACAGTAGTGCATCTGGAAGGGTCATTTCTTTAGTGTAGAGTGGAACACATTTCTATTTCTGGGCTCCACTCCTTTGATAGTTTTGTTAGTCCATAAACAAAATAGGACAACAAAACAACACATGAGGGTCAGTAGGCTTCCAAAAAGCTTAGGCCAGTGTTTTTTATGTTAGTTTGTCTTTGTGAAAAAGATTAAGTTAATAACAGAACCATCTCAGACTGTATTTTAATTTAGATACATCAAATTTAGGAACAAAAAATTGTACCCTGAGATAGAAATATGAAGCGTATTCCATCTCTCACTGAAAATCATGAGGGTTGAGTAATATGTTCCCTTAGGCTTCTCGGGTTTCTGTGTTGCTGAAATGGCTCCTGAGGTACTAAAAAGTCTTTTTTCCCAGCCCCGAGACCGAAGAAGAAGCTGAGATTCCTCGGCTCTGGTTTTCAAGGTTGTTTATTTTTCCTTATCTATTACATTCTTTCTCTGACCTGCGGAGGTCTGTCTTGCAGGTTGGTTTGCGGCACGCTCCCCGCCCTTGGGGCGGTGTTAGTTTTTATACTAAAAACTACGTGTACTTTATTTACAATAATTTTCCAATACCTATCACCTATGTTGGACAGTCTGTCTCTACTCTAAACCAATCAAACAGTGTCACCATCACAGCAGAAGATGGAGGACAAGAAGAAGAGGAAGGACAGGACGTGCCCAGATTTCTCCAACTTACCTCTTGAACCCCCATTCTAAATCCCCAAAATCTACTTTTTCACGCTGTGACAAATTAACTATCATTCTTCTCAAACTCTTGTGACTTGTAATTCTTCAGACAAAGTTGGTAATTTTTTCCATGGGCTAAAATTAAAGGCACAGGTGTCTTTGGCTCCGTGCCAAGGTCTCTGAGCCCCTTGCCAGGGTCTAGAGTCCTTCAGGGCAGTCAGAGGAATGTCCTGGCTTTCGCTATAGGCTCTTCTAAAATCCTAGGCTGTAGCCTAGTCCATGAGTCGCATATATTGTTAGTACAAAATAAACTGATATACTTGGTGCAGTTTAAAGAGAAGGAGACTCTTTTTTTCTTTCTATGCAGCATTGCTAAACTTGACAATAAGACAATTCAGTGATTTACTGAATTAAATGTGGTAAGAGATCATGCCTTGCTTCTTACATTGTGCTATTGAAATATAAGTGCATAAACCATAATAATAATAATAACAAAAATGTTTTCATATGCAGTGATGTTCCAATGAAATACAGTAATACAATGAAATCAAAACTTCCCACATTTACTTCAAAACTATCTACCTCTGTCCGTTGTCTTTTTATAGGGTACTTAAAATTATATAGCTATATAATCAATGCCTAAGAACCTCCTTTCCTTCAAGAAACCCTGAAATGAGCTTTCTTTAAAAAATTAAATTTTATTTGTATATATATATGTATTTTTGTATACAATTATAATAATAATTACAATGAAAAACGAAGGCTAACTTCTTTTTTTAATTGATGCTAAGATGTTTCCAGTATTTTCATATCCCAGAAGTTTTGGAAAGATTTGTTTCTGTTCCAAAGTATAAATAATTTCTAATTCATATTTGCTACAGACTGTGAATTAAATACCAACTGTGAGTAAAACATAATTTCACATAATTTTCAGCTCTTACTCCACATCAAAGAAAAAAAGGAAAATAATTCTTTGGTTTTGAAATAATACCTATTATCTTTTGTATAAAAGAATTTGTTTTATAAAAGTTACAGAAACTGTTCATAAAATCATCTTGCACTCTACTTATACATCAGTGAATGATACCAGAACAGAAAGTGCTATCTCAAAGCTATGGTTCTATCTCTCGGACCTCCTCAAATATCTCCTCAAATTTTTGCTCAGGATCTAGTTGAGCATGGAGAATGTGTCTGCTTCTGAATGCTCACTGACCTGTTCTAGTGCAAAGTAGAATAGAAACAGTAGAAAAAATAAGTAGGAGTATTCTACTATTATTATATATATATAAGTTATAACAGGCAATGGACTATTCTGGAAAATACTTTGTCAGTTTCCAGCTGTCTTTAGCATTGTCATAATCTGAAAATTTGCTCTAAGTATAAGAGAAAAGCTGACTGATTTTAACATGGGAAAAGTCTACCTTGCTCTCGGAGTCTCTTAAAAATGAAGTCCACAATCTCTGGTTCTCTGGAATTATGAGGCTAGCGTGCTGGCACTCTGTAGAGTGTTGTATCAATATAGCTAGAGAGAACTTGGAATCAGATCAGGAGCATATTCCAGCTTTACAGTGTGCTTGGGAAAGCAGGCCCACCTCTGCTATAAGCCCTGTTTTGTTAGAAGCAGAGGATTCTGGCACTTGCAAAATGCTCCCTTATTGTGCTGGGGAAACACAGGCCTGGGAACCTGCCTGAATACACCATTAAGGTGAATACTTCCCAAACTGAACCTGGAAAAACCCTATTGGTGCATGCTGAATGCATGAGTGCGGTTACACTTCCAAACTTGAGCAAACAGGTTCACACGTTTCTGACCACACTGCCTGTTCTCTGGCAGAAGAAAAGTCCAGCTGGGTAAGTATGAAATGTGTGACATTTTCTTTATATTTGCAAGAAAAAAAGATATAGAGATTTTCTCATTATCCACTGACTCTTACCAGATTAAACCAGAGGGCTAAATAGCAAGTACTTGACTGTAACAAAAATAACTTGCTCTGTTAACTAGAAACTTGTTTATGCATCTGATTGGAGAAAAATAACATTACCACTGAGAATATTTAGTATTAATTATGCTGTGACTTTTTTATTTTAACATTTTGAACAAGAAAACCATTTTGTTTCAGATTCATTACAAGACTTGTCTCTTGTAATTGAATCTTGGTCAAGCTGTAAAAGTACAAAATCATGTTGAATACAATTAAAGCAAAGTTATTCTGCTTACAATAATTTAACCCTCAAGCTAGAAGTTGTTTTCTATTTTTCCATTCAAATTAGTCCTGAGAAGATTCGCAGGCATATGTCACAGCTTGAGAATCAAGTCATATGAGAAAAAATATCAAAAGAAAGCAAAATCTACTAGACAAGAATCCATAAAAACAGCCAATCTTTGTTTAATTAAACCTGCTTCATTGAAAAACAAGGAGACAAACAACAATCTTTAACAAAGTCAGGGTTTTTTTTTTTAATATAAGTAGATGGATGAGAAAAAAAGGAACTCTAAAAATGGTAAGGTAAGAATGGTAAGAAAAACAGAATAGTTTCTACAGTGAAATTCTATTTTATATATTTTTTTTAATATCATAGCCAATTCAGAGAGGAAGTTCTCTGGAAACTGCAGAATTCACATATATTTTCATTTTCCTTTCACTTCACTAAATAGCTTTACTATAGCATTTGTATTAAACAAAAAAATTTTGGAGGTGAGAGAACTAGAATGATCTGTCCCATGAGAAACAAGAGTAGTGGTGGTTTGTTCCAGACTATAAATCTATCTTTTTACTCTGTCTTTTACTTTCTCTTCTTTCAGTGCTGCTATGATCTTGAGTGACTGTATATATCTCTTTATTAATTTCATTTGGCAGCTTCTCACAGAAGGCACCCTTGTAGCCCCTGCCACCAAAGCTTGTCCACACAAAGAAAATACAATTTGCTAAGATAATTCTCTAATAACAGCCCTGTTCTTGTCTACGGAGCATGAATTATATCTGACAATCTCCTGGACAGCTTCAGTCAACACCTTCTTCTCAAGAGAAACAAATCGCTTTAGCATTCCTGATACCAGTAGGCAGCCAAAAGAACTGACAGAATTAAGAGTTGGTCACGTTCTGGCAGGATCTCTCTGTTCTTCTATGCAGAAAACATGCTAAAAGGCTTCTGTGTCCAGCAGGAAGGGGACAAAGCATTGCAAAATGTATTGTACTGTAAAACAAATTTGTTGTGTAGAATGGCAGCCCTAAAGGGACTGAATTTTTACTTTTTGTCAGTTGTTCGGGATGTGGCTACCTAAATGATGCCATCTGCAATCAGAGCCAAAAAAAAGTGTCTCTTTAGACTTGAGTTCAGCCACTGTTATTCAGCTCAGAAATTCACACTGAATAGGACTACCTCTGACAAAGTGTCCCCTGCCAGATTCACAAGATCTTCTCAAAGCAAGCTTTGAAACAATTCTCAACATTACAGACATTATATCATCACCTTTAACAAAAGCTTCAGAAGTCCACTCTCTGAAACTAAAAGCTCTGTCATCTTGAGGTGAAAGACAGCATATTTCATGGTATAAGAGACAGCTTTTTAAAAATATATCAGTTGATACAATTCACCAATATTTAATCCTTTTACAACAGTTCATTGCTGTAGCATAATAAAAAAAAAAAAAATTTGGTCTGAGAGGTTTGACCATATAATTACTACACAGTGTATAAAGTAAATAATACATCTGATAGTCACTACTTAGTTATTTTCCTGACTCTATTAGCCCTTGAATTGAACTAACCATGCTGTGGTATCCACTATAGTTTTGAAAGTCAGCTTTTAAAAAACATTATCAGATGAGTCATAAAAAGGTTTGATTTCTAAAGCCAAAACCAGCACTTAAATTTTATGAAAAATCTGTTGAGATTTTGAAACATGGAAATGGATTTTTCTGTGTGTTAGAGGTAATAAATTGACAGGTGTTAAGTGTATGCATGGGAGTTTCCAGAAAAAAATTCTGTGAGGAAAAAACAATACTATAATCACATTAACTATACCAATCGCTTGAATTTATCTTAATTGTGGCCTTTTTAAAAGCTAAGACTGGCTTTTATTCCCAAGAAACTGAAATATTAGATCTCCAAGTTCCATTAAACATCATTTTAAACTCTCCTGAAACAGACGCAGAGCAATCACTTGTTTGAAATATTCTCTACCGAACAGTTGCCCCCAAGTCCATATCTCCATGTGAAACCTTCACAAGAAGCAGTGAAGACCCCGAGGCAGAAGTGAGGGAGTAGCTGCATGGTATACTTTGTTTTCTGTACTGTGGTGCAAAACGTACACAGCACGTGCAGACAGAGGTCCATGGAAGCTGATGCAGTTGCACCCAAGGACAACACTGAGGAGCTAGCTCAGAATTTTTCAGAGAGCATCAGCTAATGGCAAATATCTTTAGTATGAATGTTTTCTTTTTCCTAAGTTTTTATACTACAAGGTAATAGTATTTATCTTTTATTTTAGTCTCAAAAAGTAATTTTTACATACCAGGCGATTAATGCTGAGGAAGTAATAACATTTAATTAAACAAAAAGAGTTTTCTCTAATCTTTTAAACAGTTTTCTCTAACCTTTTATCTTACCATTACTCCTTAATACTCCTAAATGTTGGAACAATTAAAGCAATCTGCCGAGCAGCTACAGTACTACAACAAAACCAATCCTTCATCACAATAAGAACAATTTCAGAGTGTTAAAATAAATCTAGAATAAAAAGGTGAAAAAGCTTAGAGTTCAACGTAAAGAAAAAGACAGCGACTGCTCTGTAACCACATAAAAAACCTCCTAAGTAATCTAATTTTTGCTTTGAGCTGTTTGTGCCAACAAAGAGTTTCTAACTAAAAAAACAATGACAGAGTAAGAATGGCTGCTTACTTGGGAGATTCTGAAGTAATTGTCTTGGATGGTTCTGCAATTTATCATACAGTTCCAGCCTCCAAACTGTCTAGTGCAAATGTGTGAGAATATCCACAGCCACGTATCACTCAGAACAAAGACAAACAAAACAAAGGCACCGTGCTCCAAAATCTTGGTCCTCATTTCTTCTAGGAGGAACAATTAAGCAACCAAACCCACCAACACACAATTTCAGGAATGCTTTTGTATGGTTGAAAGGTTGACATCACATGCAGATGTTGTTGAAAATATTCCAGATGCATAGAATTAGATATTTATTTATTCATCCATTTATTTTTTACTACCTGTGAGAATCTGAAGTGCAACAAAGTAAACTGGATAAATAGCTATTCTCAACACTGCTAAGAAAATGCTATGATATAAAGTTTACATTAGGAAAATCACACAGACATTTCTAATATTAACAAATTACCTTCAGAAATATGAGCAAACTAGGAAAAAACTGAACTATTTTACAACTAATATGAATCCTCTTCCTTAATTACATTAAAGAAATACTCTAGCTACTTTGAAACATTGTATATGAGGTTTTTATACGGAACCCTTCTATCACCTTAAGACCTACAGATAACGTAGTAGAAACTTAAAATCTAATATAGTTGCAAAAACTCAAAGTATTCATATATTCTTCTATTAAAGAGAACTTTAATTTCTGCTAATGGAAAAGTTCTATTCAATTCATACATTGCTAAATGTTTTGTCATCTCTCAATATTGAATTATCAATCAGGACATACGTAATATAAATGTGGCTTAAACCAAATACATACATGCATTTTGCAACACTGTGATTGTATAGCCAGACAAAATTTATTAATATGAGCAAAAGGGGCAAAGGCAGGTAGATGCAGTTGCAGGTAGGAGGCACTCAAGTAATAAAAGTTTTCAGAAAAAAAACAGATATGCAGAGGGAGTTAGAAGTGGCAGAAGTCCAGCTGAACATCCTGGAAAAATGATTGGCAGGACAGAAGCAAACCAAACAAGGAGGTAAACAGACTCCCCTTCTCAGGAGGAGCGATAGAATAAAAACATCTGGCATATGACAGATGAAAGAGGCAAGGCTATTTTACTTCCAACTTGGCTCATCAAAGAATTCTTAAGCCTGATCATACAGGCCTATGAAAGTAAGGACCAACAAGAATTGCAGTCATTATTAAACATGGAGTTGTATATTCAAAGATAATTTAGAACATATATCAAAAATGACATGTTTCATATTTAACAATGGTGATTAATATCGTGTAAGAATGGCCATGAACAGGAAGTATACTCTTTGTAAGAGAATTTAGTAAAATTCAGTTTTAAAGCTTAAAACTGACATGATTTTTCAATCTGCAAATGCTCCTATTCCAGAGTTCTCTAATTCCCTAAGTGAATTCATAAGTTCCACAAACATCTCTTCAGATGTAGCATAACATTCACTTTAGCTACTCAAATACTCAATTTATCATATGAGCTCCACAAACTTATGGCGGATTGACTCAATTTGAAGAGTTCCCCAAATGCAGTATTTTTGGAATTACAGAATTTTGAACTTTTTCTTTTCCTACAGGGGTCCTTCTGGCCTCTTACTTTAGTTTAAATTATATTTGTTCTACATATATTCACACTCTCTCTAGCAAATCAATAGCTATATAACCAGACAAGTTGCCCCATAAATTTTCCAGAAGTTTCACCATTTTTCTGATACCTTCAAAAAGCATTGCATCAGAGCACAGTAGAGACCTAACTACAGCTTCTTCTGTATTGTTTGCTAAGTGCTAGACTCTGCCAGGAAAAAAGCAAACTAGGTAGTCAAAGAATTTTAAAAGAAAACAAAAAAAATTCTCATAGAAGAGACAGAGTCCAGCTTACAACAATCAGTATGCAGTGACAAATGGATCACTCATTGTTTGTGGTGGGGTTCTCCCTTTTTTCACCTCCCTCTGCACATAAACACAATCTCTAAAGGAGGTCAGAGTTCTGCTTTCAAGACTGACAGATTGTGATAGCTTTCAGATGTGTTTGGGATGTTGGTTCCTTTTTCATTCATCTTTTGCAAAAATTTATATTTAGCTTTTTGGTTTGATAATTCATTATGCTCTTTTCATCATCACCACTCTGCAAAAATGGAGATGAATTCAACAAAGCAAAAGGCAGTCAAAAAAAGCAAGCCTATTTTATGTCTCAGACTGCCTTTCTATTCAGAACTACTTTGGTATCATTGCCTCAAAATGCTTAGTGCCTCAGGGCTTGTGTTATCTGAGGCATTATGTCTTATAATCAAGTTTATATCCTCAACAAAAAAATCCCATCGGACTGAGAAATGCAATATTTATAACTTTAAGAAATTGTAGTGGTTCATTAGGCATTTCCAAAAGTTATTTCCCTCTTAAAACAGTTGCTACTGATTGCATTTGTAAAGTACTCATCTTACTCAACATTGCAAAGCATATACTTCTGCTTCTGTAACTATTTAGCAAGTGTTAAACCATTTTTGCAATATGATCTATTGGTTGCATCTATAATATCTGTTGGAATACATCTTTCCAACTACATCACAGCTGCAATGGCTTTGAAGCCCTGTTCAAATTTTTTTTTTATTTCAGATATAAATTTTTAATCTTCCACTGATTTCAGTGACACATGACTCAGCTGATACACCTCAAACCTATAGATCACTAAAATATCAACATGATACTGGCGCACCATAAAGTAGTACTGTGAATTTCTGTGGCAAGAGTTGTGCCAGTTGTTCTAGGTTCAGAGATGCCAGTGAATTAAGCTGTTTCACCAAACTCTCCCTTTCCACTTTCTCTTTACTCATGCTTCAATATAGCTGGGTTTCTCATCGTGATCTTCAAGGCAATTACCTCACAAACAGAAACCACAATTAGATTCTATGTTTCCTACAAATAACACTGGGGAAAACTAGTACATACTGAACTCAAATGAGCTATATACCTTTCTGCTGAATTCAAAAGTTCTTGGAACTCAGCAGGGAGCATACCAATTATTTAAAATGAAACCTGAAACCTGTGTATTGCATAAACTGTAGTGTTAAATGCATGGCAAATATGAATCTACATACTTACTCTAGAGGCTGAGGCTCAGACAGTATCCTCATGTGATGTTAATGTTTCTGTCCTTCAAAGACCTTGCCAGTATCTTTGGGCAAAAAGGAGGAAATGAAACAAAGATCTAATAATAGGGTTTTTTTTTAGAGCAAAAGCATTTGTGTTGTGGAGGGGAAAAAAAAAAAAAAGCTTTATTATGCATCATAAAGGAAAAGGAAACTTTCTTCAATTCCTCTTAAAGGCAATAACTCTAAGTAACTGAATGTTGAAATATGTTTTTTCCTTCACATGCTAATAAGTCTAACTGAATATGTTTGAGGTTTTTTCTGCTCCAGGCCCCTAAGCAGATTTTTTTCCAGTATCTGCAGAGCCTGCTACCTGTCTGTTACAGTTATGTTAGATATTTTAAATTTTAACTGCACAAAGAGTTCCTGCAGTTTGTTAATCTTTCCAACCAAGATATTAAGGTCTTTTAACAGATTTTAAGGATATTTTGAAGGCCTAAAAGTTTTTTTTAAAGAAAATTGTTAAACCACAAAAAAAAAGAAAAAAAAGAAAAAAGAAAAAGAAACATCATAAGAGAACAGAAGTAAGTGAAAATGAATACCCAGTAATTAAGATATGAAACAGCCTGATCAATGGGAGAGTTTTTAATTTGTAGTTACAAGTAAAATTGATGGTTTAGAGTGCAAACACACATAAAAATATGATCATCACCAAAAACGTTTTGGAAAAAAGTTTTGTACCACCCACAATTCACTTAGCAGACATAATCGTTCATCTCCTTAGCATAAAAGATGGAGGGTTTACTCTTTGGCTGCAATTTACTGTGAAAACAGTAGTCTTGCTCACTGTTGAAGTAAACTTTTCCTGAAGATGTGAATTGTATCATGAAGAGAATAAAAATAATATTCTGCTGTTTATTTTGACACACAATATAGCTATCTCTTTGTAAGACCTTTATCAAAGTCTCAAAACATCCAAAATATGAGCAATTAAATAAAGTGTTAAATGTGACTCGATTTTGTCTTTTCATCTAATTTGTACAGAAAAATGTGTCTTTAATGCAGAAGGTAACTGTCCTGTTCAATGTATTCAAAAATGGGACATAATAGATACTGCAAATGTGTGAAGAGTTCACAGGTCAAGTCTCCATAAATATTCCTGTTGTTTTCTCTAACTTACATAAGTATTTAGTAGGACTTCATAGGACAAGGAGAAATGGCCTCAAGTTGGGCAAAGGTATCTTCAGGTTGTACAGAACAAACTTCGCCAGAAAGTGATGGAGTCACCATTCCTGGAAGCGTTCAAAAAACAAGTAGATGTGGCGCTTTGTAATATGGTTTTAGTAGACATGGTTGTGTTTGGCTTAATGCTGCACTCCTTGATCTTGGAGGTCTTTTCAAACTTTAATAATTCTATGATTTTTTTTTTTACAATCAAAGACAAAAAATATCTCCTAGGCTAGGCCTGATAGCTGTGCAACCCACACACGTAACATGAGTTCAAAGACTCTTGAGTTTCAGAGTTCCACACTGGTGGTATCACCATCTCTTCAGACATCACTAAGAACTATTAAAAAGAACAAGGAAGCATTTATTAATTTTTATAAAGTCCAGAAGGCTACAATAACAACCTACTCAGGGAGAAATAGTCGACAGGCAAAAACAAGCAGACTGTAAAGATGTCAGATATTTAGGTAGAAGACAGTCTGACAGAGATAGATAGGAGTAGTACACCTGTCAAAATGAATTTAGGTAAAAATCTTCCTTAGATAAGGTCAAGGCAGCTCAAACAGACAAGAAATATAATTAATTCAACAGTTCAAATAGACTGCACAGTTGTTCAGTCATAAAGTATAAAGAGATTAGGTACAGGGTCCAGGTGCTACCTGTCCACAACAGACGTCCAAGTACCTCATTTGGCTGAGACAGCACCAAAAGTTAGTTTTCTTCTGGCTACCGACCCAGAAATGGCTGGAAGGCAATTGAAGATGCTAGCATAGAGACCATTAAAATATATCACCTAAGAATGACATGTCTTTCCCATTATAAAAGAAGCTCAAATAGACATTTAACATCATTAAATAACTATTTAACTCCCTTATATTACTCTGAATGCGCACTCATAAAAATACAGTCTATACCTATAGAAATCACTGCTGGATTTTTAGAGACTTTCTAGGGAGAAATAAACTGCTTTTGCCCAAGTACAATACTTTAAAAATTGCAGTCTGTTATGTTAGGTTAGGTAATAAAAGCCCATCTGCACACCTAAAAAGGATCCTTTCCCTGGCTGCTCTCAAGTCCATCAGAGGAACCACCAGCCCATCTCAGGCCCATCTCCAGAAGTTGAGAGGCACGGAGGCAGGAAGACAATATGGATCCACACAAAGGGATATGCTGTTCAGGTCCCTCTCATGGCTGTCCCAGAAGACCCTCAGCCCCATTTTGCCAGTGTGAAACCCGTCATGATGAGTCAAGCATGAAGGATCCTGCCAGGCAAAGGGGTGATGCTTCCTAGGTGAATGTGACATATACAGAGATTGCACAGGATACAGTATGGGATGACAGGAGATGGAACAAAAAACAGGGAAAGGAGTGTATTTAGGCAATTTGGGAAGGAAAAAGTGTGTAGAAAATAAAGGGATAAGAGATAAAAGGGCTGGATGCTTGAAAATAAATAATGTATGATCACTGCACTTTTCTAGCCACATCCTGCACTTGAACAGTTGAATCTGGTCAAACTTCTTATTGACTCTTTCTAGTTCTCTTCCTGTGTGCATGTGTGTACTGGAGGGTTTGAGTGCAGAAATTGTACAGCCACAGGTTGGAGTCCTGTAATGTCAGCAACTACATCTGTAATGTCAACAACTTGAGAGACTAGAATGAGAAATTTTTAGTGCCGAAACCTGGAGGTTCCTGGGGCATAAGCACCTGTGTGTCCACACCACCAGCCACTGGAATGACAGAAGGGCTGCAGGCCACCATCTGGACTGGGAACACAGGCCAGCTGAAGATGGAGTGAGATGGATTGTCAGCCATGTGAATGGCACCAGGCATCAGAGCCTCACAAGCCCATGCTTCCAGCAACTACAGCAGGTACAAGTTCTAGAGAAGAAAGAGTTCTAGAGAGAAAAAAAATGAACCATCTGGCAGGTACATGATGCAGCCTGGGGGCCAAGGAGTGACACGTGTCTTTCAAGTTAGGAGCACGTGCAATCCACGAAGTTAGCCATAGCCCTGTATGGCACGTATGCATACATGCAGTCTGCACAGGTATTCTGTCTGTGTGTGCCTGCTGGGAATACAATTTCAGCATCACTGTTGGTTGGGCCTGGGAAGCGAAACAGTGCAGAAGTTTTGCCTCACTTGGCCTGTGAGATTCAGGGCAATATATTTCCCCTGGACATCTTCCGAAGTAGATAAGTGTAGCTGAATAGCTACAGTCACAGGCTGTAGATTTGAAATAATGCTTTCACAAGATTCAGGTAGAATCATCTGAAGAATGCTCCATTCTCTGGAGAACAGAGGGGAAACAAAAGGCAGGAGAGTTTTGAAAGCTATGTCCAGTATTTTTTCTTCTCTTTTTCTTGTTACTGATTTTTAAAAATGCCCAGCTACATTTCAGCACTGCCTAGAATAATCATAAAAAGAATATGACTTATTTCAGATTGGCTTTTAAGGTATAACTCCTTCTTCTTAACCCTATTTGAACATACCAAACAAAATGTTTATCATAAGTCAAATTTTTATTTGTGGAAAAAAAATACCATCCACAGACAAACAATTACATCTAAGTTTTTGTAACATGGACAATTAGATTTTTGGGAGGAGAAAAAAAGCATAACAAAGAATCAGAGATCATCTAAAGGCATCACGTTATTAAAGAAGGATTGCTGATGATAAATTTGTTTCAGAAGCACTTGCTCAACCACAGTGAATCATCCAATAAGGTATTAAGAACTAGTCTGCAGGGAAAGCTGATTCACATACATATATTTTCCAAACCTTTACTTAAAAATTATTTGAAATATTACTCACATGCTGTGTACAAATGCTAAGTACATTTTAAAATGTTTATTATCTTTCAGGGCAATAGCCTAACAAAAATTACCTTTATAATGCAAAACAAGTGATTTCTTAGGAAAAAAAAAAATCTATCTCGCAGAACAAGGACCAATTCATCGACTGCTGAATTTATCAGTAAATTCATAGCATCACAGAATCACTGAGGTCGGAGGGTACCTCTGGATATTGCCTAGTCCAGCCCCTCTAGCTCAAGGCAGGGGTAGTCAGAACAGGTTGCTTATGAACATGTTAAAATGTCTTCACATACCTCCAAATGTGGAGACTCAACAAAATCTCCGGGCAACCTTATCCAGTGGTTGAACAACCTGATAGTAAAAAAGTGTTTCTTATGCTTAAAATTAATTTCCCATGTTTCAGTTTATGCTCCATTGCTTCTCGTCCTTCAACTGTGCACCACTGAGAAGATATCATTTCTATCTTTGTTAGTCTCCCCATCACATAAACAAATAAATAAGATCTCATAAGAGAGTGGTCTTTATCCTATTATCTATATAATTAATGAAGATAGATGTAAAACAGTAGTGGTGTCACTATTGATCCCTGGGGAACACCACTAGCTCATGACTGGCTTCTAAACTGAACTTTGCAATACTGAGCACAACTTTCAGCCAGTTTTCCTTTTACCTCATTGCCTGTTTATCTAATCTGTACTCCATCAGTTTTTCAATGGGGATATTGTAAGAGAGACACTTTACTAAAGTCAAGATAAATTACATCCACCGTTCTCTTCTTGTCCACCAATCAAGTAATTTTGTGGTAGAAGGTCTTTAGGTTGGTCAGACACAATTTCTACTTTTTAAATCCAAGCTGACAACTACCAGTCACCCTCTTGATGTGTTTAGCGTACCTTAGTTATTTTCACATCCTTTGTCTTCAAGTCCCCTGACTCATTTATGGATGTGCCCACATTTTCCCTTGTCTTTTTTTTCTGCCACATATAGAATTACTTTTTGTTGTCCTTCATGTCCCTTGACATATTTACCTGCAGATGGGCTTTGGCTTTCCTAACCTCATCTCTGCACATTCAGATAATGTCTGGACAATTCCTCTTTCATGTCCAGATGTTTCTTCCATCCTTTCTACGCTCTCATCTGAAGTTTGTGTTTTGTCAGAAGCATCCTTGTAGGCCTCCTGCCAGTATTTCTCAATTATAAGTTACTACTTCCTAAAATACTAAATGCAAACTGGATAAAGGGAAGAAAGAAAACATAAAATTTATGCTATAGTTACTGCTAGTTAAGGCAGACACAAGCAGACTTGTGTATCAGCTATAGTACATGAAGATGAATTACATGTAAAAAGGAAGTATTTATTCCATTTGTAAAACAGATCTATCATCTGATAAATTGCTGTTCTTGGCCCAAATTCTCAGCTGGTATTTATTTATGTAGTTTCACTGAAGACAAAGCAACAACTCTCATTTGTACCTGCTGAAAATAGAGGTCATTAGAATATTTTTTACTCATTAAGCTTGAATGTTAATGATTTGTTCCCTGTTAAAAAATTAAGCATCTCTAGACACTCTAAATTCTTACCAAGTATACCCAAAAGTCTAAGCCTCATGTTTGTTTAGCAGTTTCTGCCTCAGAAAAGTTATTTGTTGAAAGATTCTTCCTCTCTTCAGTGGAAGTAGGTGAAGAACTAATGAAACCAGGACAATTACTGCCCTCACCATTGTACCCACACAATGGGTAACCGAAGGTAGAAAAGTTTATGTGCCACAGTGATGCCTTCTGGAGGCTGACCTGGAACAGACACTAGACAGAGCAAAAAGATAAGGCTGGGATTTATTAAAAGGCCTCAATGGGCACATCTGGGCATCACAAGAGCTTGGCTGGGCTACACCCAAGATGTGCCTCAAAATAGTCACAAAATGGACGATTGATCACGAGGTCCCACACTTTTATAAGTTCTGGTCCTTTAACACATTAGAGTCAATTGTCCAGACATAGCTTCAGGTTATGAAGATTCATCCTCCGTGTTTTTCCTTCTCNAAAATAGTCACAAAATGGACGATTGATCACGAGGTCCCACACTTTTATAAGTTCTGGTCCTTTAACACATTAGAGTCAATTGTCCAGACATAGCTTCAGGTTATGAAGATTCATCCTCCGTGTTTTTCCTTCTCACTTCACCGTTGTTTTTGTTCTCAAGCCTGCAAGTTGTATCATTAGTCCTTGATACCAAGCTAGAGAAGGAATTGTTTTGTCTATCTACACTGAGAAGAAAGCTTAGTAGCACTTAATATGAAACCCAGAACTATACACTAAAACAGCCCAGCATCTAAAAAATATGAATGATAAAGTTAAGGCATCAACAGTAAATGCTTGCTGGACTAAATCATAGTGTTTCACTGAAATGTTGAGCAGAGAAAGTCAATGTAATGAAAATAAGCACTTGCTATTTCTTACAGTATTAAAAAAAATGGAGTTTTAATCCATAGCAATTAGGAAAGTCACGTTTCTTACAAAAGATATAAAATGATATCATTGTTTTGTGAAAAGAGCAAAAGAATTAGCAATCAAATTCTGATGGGGCTTTAAATATTTTCAGTGTCTGGTTAAAGATAGCTATGCATCATGGTAATAAAATGTGAGGTGGTTTTTTATAAATAAATTTTGTTTAGGTAATATTACTCTCAAGTTTTCTCAAGTAAAAATGCTTTTATTTTTGTATGGATGATCATCATAACTCTCAAAGTTCTAATTTCTTTTTTTTTTTTTTTTTCTCAGACAATGGAGTATCAACTAAAAATGGTTTTACTGTGGTTCAAAAGCAAAAACCAAGATGGAAACCCTCAATAAAAGTTAGCTACAAATAGTTAAACCAATCTCAAAAGTCTGAGTGACAGACAAGGGAGTAAAGTATTGCCTCTCAAGGATGAACAAGATTAACATAAAGAACAAGTGCTAGACAGATCCCATCAAGACCAAATCTGTCAAAAACCTTCCAAATACTGAGAATATGGTGAATGGATGGCTCTAAAAGCTCTAATGAAATCTTTGCAAACATGTAAGTGCTACATTGAGTTTTGAAGGATTAATCTTTATTTATTACAGAGAGCTGATATTACCAACTCAGAAAAACACTGAAGAAGGTTACTTCCAGTTCCTTCAAGATTATTATTTACTGCAAGACTAAAATTATAAAAATGTGAGTTAAGTACCCTATATCAATGTGTTGATTAAAAATAAATCACTTTTCCAACCTTAAAATGCTAGTTAAAATATTCAGAAAATTTTCAAGTTTATCCTATTTAATGGGGACACATAAGACTAAAGAGTATCGCAAAGGGACAATTAATTGAAAAAGTAAAAGAAGAAATATAGAATTACAGAAGATGCATCCTTTTTTTAAATTTAGGTAAGCTTTACAGAAATAATATTAGATTATCATAAATGTCTGAAAACAAGGAGTAAACAAAACCAAATTTGGATGCATTAAAGTCAAATGGTATTCAATTTTTTTTATGACATGGTAAAAGATCTGTTTAAAAATAATAACTAGTAGATTGTAGATATGATTTTATGTAGGGATTTTGACACCATTTCACGTGACATTCTCATATACAAATAAAGAAATGTAGTATAGATAGAACATTTATGTTTTATGGACTGTAGCTCTTTTTTGTAATGTAATTCCTCAAGGGATCTATCTTAATGCTGATTGTGTATAGTGTTTTAATTAATGATTTGGCTGGTGTTATAAACACTAAATGCATGAAATAAGCAGTTGAAAAAAAGTTGTGATGGTTTGCAGGCATGCTGAAGGTAAAGATCAGAATTCATAATCTCTGAACACCTTTTTTGCTCCCTGAAAAAATAGTCTTAGAGGGAAGTAAAGACTATGAGTCAATAAATACAGGGCAAGGTTTTACACATAAGTAGAAATATTTTTTTAACCAATACAGGATAAGAATAACAGTTGTTCAGAAAAGGTCTTTGGGGTTTTAGTGGATCATAAAACTACATGGTATATAATTATGTCAGGATGCTACTCTAAAGGCAAACCATAAAAACATGTATAAGCATAAAATCCTGCCTGAAAGACATGTAATTACTCTCTTTGCTTTCCCCAGTGCTGATAAGGCACCAGCTTTCAGTGATCTGTTTGTGCCCTGATTGTCAAGAATGATGGGGATTGACAGGGGAGAATTCAGGCAGATCAATATGAACTTTACCAAGAGGAATGAATTTGTTTAGTCAAAAAAAAAGATCATAATGTTTATGATTACAGTTTTCAGACACAAACACTGTTGCACTGAAGAAAGTGGGAACAATCTTTCCTTTGTGTCTTTGATGAATAGAACCTAATGAACTGAAATTATAGAAAATAATCAGGTTGGATATTAAAGCAAAATTTGAAGACAAGTGTGACAGATTGCCTGGGAATATGGTAAAGCTCCATATTTGAAGGTTTTAAAAAAGTAGAAAAAAACCAAAACAAACAAACCCATACAAAAGATTGACCCAAAATTCTTTTCCAACAATTCTTTCCTTCTAGACCTGTTTTCGGTGTATTCTGTGAAGGTTGTGAAGCATCATCAACTGAGAGAAACACTGGAATCTCAAGTAGAAAGAATGACTTGCTTACGATAACTGTAAGAAAGAAATAATTCACAAACTCGTGGATTTAGGGACTAATAGGAAAATCTTCAGTTACAATCTAGGAGTTCGCTATCTGGAAATGAAAAGATTAAAAAGACCAGTGTATATTTTGTAATCTTACAAGGGTCTTCCATCATCATTTTTTACTTTGAAGAAAATGCTGTTTTTACATATAATAAAAAGTATTTTCATTACTATAAAGGCCATTATGAAACTCCCTTGTGATTGCCTTCTCTTTTAGATAACTGTATGTGGTATTTCTTGATAATTTTTAATATAAGAAATATTTAATTTTCACTTTTACACAAGCATAGAACAACTATGCAGATAAACAGACAAATGAAAAGCTTTTATTACTACATGGTCCAAAAGCAGTTATTCTGTACTGTATTTGCCAGACTATGCTCAGACAAATAATAAGTAGGTTGAGGGTCATAGAATGATTTGAATTGGAAAGCATCTTGAAGATCAGTTAGTTCCAACCCCATTGCCATGGCAAGGAACATCTTCCATAGACCAGGTTGCTCAAAGGAAACAAAGAAAGAGTTAAAATCTTTATGTAATATGCAGGGAAAAAAACCCAGAGGTTAGATCATCAAGAAATTTTATAAAGAAGTTTTTATTAGATAGATTTGCAAAAACAGTAAAAAAACTCCCCTGCCAATCAGAGAGGCAAAAATCCCCTCAATATAATTTGATGTGCTTCTGACAGACAGTTATTAAGAATAATAATTTAACTAAAATTACGTTTTGAAGTTATACATAGGCATAAACAACACATAGTTCCTGTCTACTCAAGGATCTGAATCCGTAAAAATGTAAATAAGTAGACCTTCTTTACAATAAAGGAAGTGTAAAATCATTTTATTATACCTGTATAGGCACACATACTTTCCTGTTTTAACTTACCGTGACTGTTCATGGGTCTCATTTGATTCCCATAGCTTTGATGACAACCTTGTCAATCAAGAAGTCTTAATCTTTTCCAGCTCTCCCTCTCTTTGCTTGTTGGTTGTCTGCTAACACTGTTTAGGTGTCTTCTCACTCATTTAGTATGTACAAATTTCATCATTTGCTCCCTAATTCATCTTTCACTCACTAGCATACTTCAAATTAATTTTTGATGCAACTGCATTAAAATGATTGTTTTTCGCTAAAAACCTCAATAAAAATAGTACAGAAGTAATGCAGATTATTTAGAGAAAGAGCTGTCCTTCAGTGTGACACCAATGGCTTGTGAATTCCTATTTCTTTTCCATGTTTCACTAATGGGAAGGTTTGCAAGACACCTTTTTTTTCTGTTACCCAAGTGGCACACCCATAGACTGATGTCTGACTTGACCAACAGAAAGACAGCTTGTGATTTTTTCTGTACTACTACTGCTATTATTATTATTATTATATTGTTATCATTATTATTATTATTTTCACTTCAATATAGCTTCAGGGGAAAGTTTCAACTGTTCTTCTAAATCAATTCAGGCCATCTTTCAGTCAAAATAGGATGATTAGATTTGGTATTTTTATTATAAGAATAATACATAACCAGTCTTCATTATTTCTGGGAATTTCTTCCAGTGCTCTGAAAAAATACCTGGAAGTAGAGCTCTACATTATAAATGCACTTCATCTGAACCAATATGAAAATAATATTTTAAAAATTCTCACTTTATCTCACTCAGAGAAAATATTTTTGTTCTTTCACACCCTCAATATAAATAATGTAAAGAGCCAATTAATAGAAAATGTTTTGAATTATGAATTAGGATCAAATTAAAAATGCAAAATTACAGAAAAACAATGTCTGCTTGTTTTAGATTCCCCTTCCAGACAGGTAACCATTTTTAGCTACATCTGCTACCCACTGTTGACCTATATCTTTATCTATTCCTATGGCTAATGAGGAACAAATTACTTATTACTCATAAATGACACTAACTACCCACTCTCGCACAGAAGAATATTACAATTTACATTTAAATGAGATTTAAAATGTTAATGAACAGAGACAGTATTCTAATTATCCATAAAATACTAATTACTTCAGAATTATACTCTATGTTTACCCAGCAGCATTAATGAAGAACAGCCCTAGATTTGTAGAATAATTCCCAATAACAGGGGGTCAAGAATGGGCAAACAATGCCAATATGTATTCAATATCATTTGATAAGAGGAAAATGATTATGTGTGGTACACATACGAAAATATCTTAAGAAATCCCCTCAAAAACACTTGCTATTTTCTTTAAGTTTATGTAGAACCTTAGATTTAAGATATGTTTCTTCCCTGTTCATCTGGGTCACTTGGGCCCAGACGGACATGGAATGTCAGCCTCTGTCTCTATTTGCAATGCTTAATTTGCCTTTGCCTTTTTCTGGTTGTTGTTGTTATTGTTGTTGCTGTTGGGGTTTTGTTTTGTTTTCTTTGGGTTTTTTCCATAGCTGTCATTCAAACATTCAAGAGCAGGATGGTAGTGAAATTCAAAAGAATATTTTGTGCTCACAACATAAACGTGTTTTTTTTTAGCTTAAAAGGTCAAATTAATTTTTTTTTTTTTTTTTTTCCTGACCAGTCATTCTGATTTTACTGCATATCTCTTTCTATATCAGGAGAAACCAAGAACCATTATTAAGTTTTTCTGATAGAAAAAAAATTTCTTTACTTAGCAAACCCAGGAAAGGAAGTTGGTATTTCATTCAGAAATGTTATCCATCTTAAAACAATTTTCCCTTGAGTTTTTTCAACTTTTACTCATTTATTCCAACTCTTCTATACAGATTCCAGATATCATTAAAGATTTGAGAAATTAATGAGAAAAATTAGTTCTTCAGAGAGATATAATTGAAAAGATTCAATGAATGATGTAATGGAGATGTAGAATGACATTTCAAACTTTACCTGATAGTTCAAAAGCAATTTAATACCTTAATTTTCAATAGCATGAAAGCATAAAGTTATGACAAAGGTAGCAAAGTCCACAGGGATAAATATTTGTATTATAGAACATTACTGAATGTTAAAGCACTCATTATTTTATGTTTAGTCTATATTATTTGATATTTAAATAATAAAAAATGTCCATACATTAGTTTGAGTCCCCTTCTCTTCTGATACTGAAGTGATTTTCCCAACTTTGACACTTCTTTCTGGTGATAAACATATGTGTTTTCAAACTGTTCTTCCACTAGCTTAACAGTCTGCTCAGAAATTCCAGTTTCATTTTTGTTGCACCTCTTGCTCATTTGCAGTCTACTCTTTGTTTCAAATTCAGCAAGAATTTCTGATGCCTAGAAGCGTTTTTTTTTTTTTCACTGAAGAAGGTCTTAAGAACATTGAAATGAGTAATTGATACTGAATTATGCATAGATTTAAACCCTCATTTGAATCTATTTTTTAGTCATTATCACTATTACTATCTTCTGTTTCTCTCAGTAACAAGTTAAATGAAGAAATAGGACAAGAAGACAAGAAACTCCCAAGATTCATTTTTAAGAAGGTTAAAAGTTCAGCAGTCTCCAGGTAGATTAGGTCAATATCAATTCCACTTGCAGCATCCAGCAAATGAGCTCTAAGAGAGGGTGGCAGAGCTACTCATGATTAAAAATCAGAATAACAGTTGTAGATTAACTGCTAATTACTCACAACATTTGAATCAAATATTTTGCATTGAATAGAGACAGATGGGAGTTCTCTGCCCATGCCAAAATAAAAGAGCATACTTTCAAAGTTATTTCAAACATTACAGTAAAAGTCAAGATTTTGGGGGGACTCTTTAACTGACACTCTATTCTAAACAGAAATTTCCCACCAACTTCAGCTTAAAAAATTAGCATAAAAATGAAAATCCTTTCCTGTCTTTCATATTTCTGTAGACAATATCCAATATCTTTTGCATTAAAAATGAACACTCTTGGGCCAGATCTCTTGGTTCATAGTCTGGATGGCAATGATTTTTTTTTTTTTAAACACTACCAGTCTGGGTGAAAAGCTTCTGTAAAAATTCAGAAACCTTGCAAAACCTACTGATTTCAGATTAAAAATTGAACATACAGTCATCAGGAAAAATATTAAACAAACTGAGCTTTTAAAACATCTTAACAAGCTAGGCATTCATGTTCATATTGGGTTAATAAATAATTATTTTACAACTGAATGAAAAAAGGTGGAACACTTTCCATTTAATATTTTAGTATTCACTTTGAAAGTAAAAGGCACAGGAAACAACCTAGCCAAAGGCTAACTCCTGTTTTCAATGCAAATCTAATGCAAAATATTCAGTGGAAGGAGCTCTTGTTGCTGAAGTTTAGAAACAAACCTTGTTGTAACAGCTGCTCCTAACTAGATACACACAACCTATTGGCATGTTATAAATAGAATAAAATGCATTACTTCTCTTATTGCATGTGGCTTTTTCCTCTATTACTTTTTTGATTTCACTGTTAACCATGCTTTGTACCTCCACATCTCATTATCTCTCTTTAATTTTTATGTTTTAGTCAGGACCACTTTAGAGAGAAAAAATAAGAATCAAGATGATTCTCTCTGTCTTACCTTTATTTTGTCTCTTAAAATTCCCTTCCAGTGAAATTCCATATTTGGGTTGAACTGTGTTCCGGTAGAGTATCTCTATATCTATATCTATATTTGGTTTTCCATGTAAAATTCATAACCAATTCATTGTTATTTTTGTTATTGCAAACTTTTCAAAGTTTTCTCCTCTTTCTGAACTCTGAATTCTGTAAACGGATGGCACAAGGCATAAAACAGATTGTTTTTTCTTGAACTTTCAAAGGCTATGAAGTGTATTTGGAAAGATTCAATACATATCTTGAGTTCAGCATTTTATTTAGAGATGGTACTTTTATGTCCAATATGTATGTGACCTGTACACATGATCTATACAAAAAATTGAATTGGCAGGCACAATTTATATTTTATATTTGCATCAAATTACACTGTACATACAATCACAGCAATCACTAGCAATGTTTCATATCATAGTTCACATTTTTAAATGGTGCCTGAGTGTCTAGGTATCAACTTTCCATCCAAAACCTCTTTCTAGGAATTTTGGAAACTAACCCAACTTTTTAACTTCTTTCTTTATGAATGCTTACAATTAAATTTAAGTATTCTTTTTTAAGGAGACATAAAAGTATCACTCTGTGCTCTAGTCTGTCCATATAAAACTAAAAATATTCAGCTAAAACAAGCCACTAAAAACTCTCTCCTGCCAACAAGATGAAATGAAACTTTCAAGTCTCTCTTTGTGCCAAGAAAAAATTCTACAAACTTCAATATGGCAATGTTTCACATGAATCACCTGTTGACAGAAAGTAAATTCATAGCATAGTCATTCAGTCATTCATCCTTGCCATCTCCCTAGAGGTCAACAATAGTCCCATTTCTTGTGGCTTTCCCATGACTACTTGCAAAATTTACTATAAGAGCATTCATTTCAAATGAAAGAAGACTTCTGAGTTAACCTCAACCAAATAATACCCAAAAGAAAATTCAGATTTCAGGTAGAACTTCCAAAAGAACAATCCCCAAGAAATATTGGTGCCAGTGTCTGTTCTGCATGGTGAATTTTAACTGAATTTATTTTCTCTCTAATACTTCTGTCACTCAGTGAAGAAAATGTAGACAATTTATCTACAGCAGCTATGGGTTCTATAAAGTACAATTTTTTAATGATGTGTACAGCTCCAAAGTGGAAAGAAGCACAAAATAAATTGCATTTTATACCTATTGTTACTTTTAAAACTTCTTTAAATTGTGTTTGATGACTAATAAAAGTCAACATATCCAATGCTTTTCTGACCTTAGTTCTGTAGAAAGTGTGGGAAAAACATTTGCTTTTTTTCATCCATGCCTTCTCTTATCCAAATACTACACACCTGATAATCATCCCAAAACCTGGGTTGGAGTAGTAACATTTGCACTAAAGCAGTTCACCCCTTCTATCTACCTGCCAGAACTAATTGTGTTTCAAAGGATTTGCATAAAATATAATCACTTATCACAAAGGTTCAGAAGACTCTATTGATGAAAATCTTATCATTTAAGATGAACTGGGTCTGGCTGGTGTGGAGTCAAATTTCTACACAGCCACTCATATGGTGCCATGCTTTGGACCTGTGACTGCACCACCCTCAGTAACACATCAGTGTTTCAGCCACTGCTGACAGGTGCTTGCACATCACCAAGGCTTTTTCTGTTTCCTACTCTGTCCATTCAGAGAGGAGGCTGAGGCTGAGCTGAGTTTGGGTGGGGACACAGCCAGAACAACTGACCCAGGCTGACCCATGACGTATTCCTTGTCATGTTATGCTCAGTAATAAAATATCAAGGAAAATAGTAAGAAGAAGAGATGGTGATTAGGATTTTTGTCTCTCCAAACTAGCTTTTTGAACGCTGAGGCCCTGACTCCCAGGTAGTGGCTGGTCATTTGCTTGCTTATGGAAAGTATTGAGTGAATTCCTGCTTTGTTTTGCTTTGCTTTACTTTGCTTTGCTTTGCTTTGCGTGTGCAGATTTTAATTCATCTATTAAATTGTCTTTACCTTGATTCATAAGCCTTCTTGCCATCCTTATACATTCTCCCTATCCCACAAGAGAGGGGAAGGAGTAGAAAGCCATGAGTGTTTAGCTGCTGGTCATAGTAAATGTATTATAAGGCAAATAAAATAAACTTTAAAGTGTATTTAAACAAAATTAATTTCACAAAATTACAAAATTATGCATTATTTTGTCCAGCTATGTCTGCATAGAGATTCAGGAAGCCTGTGTGGACAGAATGTTGCTCTAACCTAGAGGAGCCAGTGGGCTTTACACAAAATGCCTGTGGGCCCCATAGAGAGCCGGGAGCAGTCTGGAAGCACTGGACAGGTAACCTACTGAGATATTCCCTAACATGCTCCAAAAACTTGTCTTTATCAAAGTTCCACCCTTGTTTTAGTCACTAGGGACTTCAGGAGGATATAACTGTAGACCTCATGCAGCCCTTCATTTCTCTGAGCTGCAACCCTCTTTTTTTGAAGGAAGAATTCTTTTGGAAAAAGCGTGAAACAAATTCAATGTAAATAATTAATTCAGTGTGAGAAAGCAACACTCAAGCTATGTGACAGTGGGAGGAGTAAATTAGGTTAAAGCAACATGCCTCAACAAACAGTGCACAGCAGAAAAAAACTGGGTCTCAAGAGATACTCATCTAATCTGAAAATTTTTCACTTGACCATGTTTCCCAACTCTGAGATTTGCTTCCTGTGGACATTTGAATATTAGAAGCTGACTGACATGAATGCTCAGATCAGAGAGTTTTTAACTTAAACACCCAAGTAGTTATCCAAATTTAGTTTTGAGCTATATATTCACTCAGAAATTACTGCAAGTTTCATACTGCCCTGTTAAATCAGTCACTCAGACTCAGGCATGTGGAACAAAATAGATAAAATCTGCAGCTAAAAAAGCACTTAATGACTTTCAAATACCCAAACCAAATTTCAGCAGCTATATACAAAGAAAATACACAGGGATAGATGTGCATCCTTACAAGAAATGTAGGACTCTTGATCATGTACAAAGGCTGCATTTGTTGAATAGCTACATTTGCACAATTGATAATTATTCACTATCAGAGGCTGAGGCAGTATGGTACACTCCCCTTCAGACTACAGGACCTAATGTCATAAATTTAATTTTTCAGATGTTAGGGCCGCATCTTTAAGCTATTAATTGAGTACCAACAGCTTGTACAGTTATATAATCCTTCAGAAATACATAATTCTTTCTCTCAAAACTTGGAAGCTGTTAAAAAACTGTTAAATAAACTATCAATCAGCTGTCACTTAAATAACATGAGTACTATACTTCTATTCAACACTGTATGCAAAACCTGTACTATAAACAGGAAAGCACTAAAATGAACTTAAAATATCTTGACTCTTGTAAACATCTGACTATTCCTTATCTTGCATGCCTTAGGATGTACCAGAGCTGCTGCTTATTTTATAGAATGTGTCAACTTAAATCACATAATTTTTTCTTTTATATAGAATTTCAATGCAATCATTTTACTGTATCTCATTTGCTTTTACTTTTTTCATTTCACTGCATCAAATGCTTTTCAGTCTTCCTGACATTATAGAATATTGTCCACAGGAATGTAAATATTTGTAATTGAGCTGTAAATGGTGACAGGAACTTGAATCATAATTGTAATGAGTGACCAGGTGCAGAATTAAGCAGAGTGAATCTAGGGTTGTGGTCCAGGAGACTCCAGGAGCTGGGAATCGCTTCTGCCCAGCTGCCAGAGCCTGGCTGGGCCCATCCAGAAGCCTTTTGTGTCTGACCCCAATCCATGTAGCTGCTGCTTTCCATGTTGTGTGGTTCTACCGGGACAAAGGCTGTGTGTGGATCACGGCCAGACTCTGTGTAGTGCAGATGGCTACACAGGGGGCTGCCTTTCAACAACACCCACATATAACACCCCCAGAATCTGTATGAAACCCCAAAGCAAGTCTTCATCGTTCTCCACAGGTATCAAGGCTGATGCTCACAAGAGAAAATTCAGATTCCTTCAGACTGTGCCATAGCCTAATCTGTTGATATTTCTCTATGTCGAACTACGACAGTTCTCTTTTACACATTCTGGACTCCAAGCAGCAAAGTAAGAAACTTGTGTGTTAGCGTAGAAACAGGGACATAGCAAATCCTGTGCTTAAACCATAGAAGAGAGCAGAAGACCTTGAGGTGTCAGATATCACAGAAGGACATCAAATGTCAGATCTCCCTGAGTGGAAAACGATGAACAAATCTCCTGTGAGCTTATATTTGGGTGAAATAGTGGCAATAAAGATTAAGGACGGGCATTTTATACAAGCACTACTCCAAATGTCTTCCTGGATTTTTTCTCACATCTTTTTTCCTGATGAAGATACTTCAAAGTTCAAAACAGAAAAGGTATTTAGGACTAACTTTAAATTAGAATTACTCTTTATTTGCATTCAATACAAGTACATAAATTATACTCCCAGACTGTGATCAAAGCTGCACTGAGTCTGTACATACCTTCTGCACAAAGAAGAAACAGACAAAACCCTAGCTAAGCAGCATATGCTATACTTGTGCAGCATGTCAGAACACGGGGGAGAACGAGGGGAGCTGAGGATACTGGAATTATGTCAACTGTCTCCTCATGGCAGAGGAGAGGTCTAAAAGTTCAAAGTGTCAATCTTTATGCCACCTGTTCCTATAGTCACTGTAAGTGACTTTACTTTCAAAAAAATTTTGATTTGTTGCATTGACTGCAGTGAGAATACAGCTAAATACCATAAAGATGATTATTGGTCTCTGTATTTGAAAGAGTAAAATTCAGCAGATCTAATAATGTAGCACTGGCTCTTCTGAAAAGGTCATGAGCATTTAATGTACAGGCAACACATATTGTACTACATTGGTTATCTAATTGTAGGAATAGGTAATTTCATCCATGATAATTCACAAACTCATAAAAAGAGTGCATAATATACATGCATGTGCTTTTTCTACACCTTCAAAAATTTTCATCTAAATATTTTTAATTATTTTATATACTGTGTCTTATTGAGACTGAATGGGTAACTTGAATATACTGGCAGTCATAAGCCAACAGTGAGCATGAGTGACATGCAACAGCCTTTAGCCTTCGGACTTGCTCTTCAGCTGAACAGACACAGCATTATTTTGTTATGATTACCAATTCAGAACATATTCATAACTAGCAGATGCTTTCCTCTTGGTTGCTTGGCAATTAAGGGATTTTGCTGCAGCTGAATTTTGCACCTGGACAGCAAATGACCAAACCAATTCTGTAAAACCTTTGACTTACGAAAATCGTCCCTTTGTGCAAATGATTATTTGAAACTAACACTAGATAAATGTGTCAAAGATAATTAATTAATCACAAATCACTGGTGAATTTAACCAGATAGCATTTAATTTACAGCTACTATATGAGTACATAAAGAACCATAAAGATAGAAGAAAACAAGATAGCATTCTCCACTGCTGTTGCTAATTTTAAAAAAACCTCAATCATATGCTCAGTTCTAGGTACATTATCATATTTTTTCTTCAACAAAATAACAAAATATGTGTGCATCCATTATGGAAAAATAGCATGCAACTGGTTAGCCAAAGGCTATTTCTTGTTACATACCTTCAAAGAATAACAAGCAAGCCAAATATCCCTTTATTTATAGTGTCGTGGTTTAACCACAACCTAGTGATTGTGAAGATGCAACAGTAAACTGCTTGGGAGGAATATCCCGTAGAAAGTGAAATAAACAAAGTTGAGGCAAGCCATTCGCAAAAATCATTTTGAAAGTATCAACTTGTTATACTAACCAACATCCATAATCACTTAGCAAATTCTGGAATTTGCATCTGACAATCTGACAGCAAAGACATGTCCAAGCCAAGTCATTCTATTTGGTAATAAAGTGGAAGAAAAAAAAAGGAAAAAAACCCTTCACTTTATAAGAACCACAACAATCACTGATTTCTGTGCTGCACTTAAATACTTGGATGCCAGACAGTAGGACCTTCAAACAGTGCTCCAAGCTTTATTTCTGCTATATTATATTAATATATTCTGCCTCATTACACTCTCTCAATTCTAAGACCTAAACAAGCAGTCTCTTTTTCTTTTTTTTTTTTTTTTTTTTTTCTTTTTTTTTTTTAATTATTATTTCAAGGGGTTGATGGTAAGAGAATTACTCCTTAGTATTTTGAAAACAAAAGGTTGGAATGTATAATTTAAGATCTTATAAGGTTTGACAGAATTGAGGCCTTTGGAAGGTAGTTTAATGCATGCATACTTTAGATATATTCAGCACATATACTTCGAATATAGGTTAGCTACTTTTATCAAATAAAAAAATAATAATGAACTAAGAGCTTGAGAACGTGATTTTTTTCTTTATTAAATAGCACAAAACACAATTAAAGAAAAGGTGACTGCACAACAGTCAGTACCAAGGGAACAAAACACAACCTGCCACATGCCATCACTTTAAGAAAATTCCTTTATTATGCTTGTTTAAAAAAAGCTCCAACACATCACTAACACTTTCTGTGTCCAATCACTGCAAACTCATTTGTTATTCATTGAAACATCCATCAAGGATCAAAATAGATTCATTTTCTATTCATGATGCTTCCATATGCACTTCTGCAGGTCTTGCACTGTATTTCTGCATTTAAATGACAGGTTGTACAGTGGGAAGTAGCATTATATATTAACATTTTGAATGCCACCTTGTAACCTAGTCAGAAACACATACAAGTGTATGTTTTATTCTGAATATTAAGTTAAACTCATGGCTTCCTGTGGCAATTTCTGAGCATTTTAGCCTAGGATTCTGGGTGGTATCTGAAGCCCTGAATCATCCACTTTAGTATTTAACATTTAGCCAGACATTTTTCTCACAGAAATTAGTTATACATATTTGTAAGATGTAAACGCTGCAACAACAATCTTACATGCTACATTCAACTTTGTGGAAAAATAGCATGTTTTGGAAAAATTGGGGGAATTTTGCTAAAAGGAATATAATGAAATTCCATAGAGAGCTGGAAACAGATTTTTAGAAAAATGGATTTATAACCTGGGACTGTCTTTTCAGCACAACTAATAATTAGTATAAAATAAAGGATGGTATGAGGAAGCAAGGACAACAGAACAGCTAACAGCATACACAAATTGTTTTTATGTTGTCTGCCTGAGGTTTTCTACTTGCAGCAAGACATAAAGATCAATCACTTTCTTACATGATGCCATATAGACAGAGATAATTTTTCATCTTCTCCACATAAAGATAGCAAACTGTGTTCCCAGTTTTCAAGACCTGTAAACTGACCATCCCTGTTGAAGATAGCAGCAAACCACTGCTTCAGACATGTACCTGTGCTCTCTTCCAAAGGCAGTTTGAAGAGTGAATATACTGCTGCACAAGCATCCCAGCTGTTATACATCATAATTTGAGGTGTCTTAATTTTATCACACATTTCATTCTGAGACTAAGAGCTTAGTGCAGTATTCTGGATTCTAGCTCAAAGGCCAGGTGCCTCAAATTATATTCCATGGGACTAAAGTGTCCTTAAGTGTGCTTCTTTCCTTACACACTGCAGGAACATAACATGTACAAAGCCACTAACAAGAATGGCAGAATAACTAATTCATTTGATACTGCAAATCCCTGAAAAAATCATAAAATCAATACATTCCAGAAAGCCTGGTATTTGTGGCATAATCTTAAAAAAAAGATAAAAGCAATTTTTTTGTTTGTTTGTTTTTCTTAACAGTTGCTATGAGAAAACACTGGTAGAAATTTTAAAGAATAAGTATCTTTAAATAAGTTTTAGACCTTATTTAAAAGTAAATCTCTGATAGACCATTTGCGTAAGAATTCTTAAACTAAATAAAAAAGAAAATATCAAGTTAATATTTAATATATCTCAAATTTAGTATGTCACTGACTATTTTTTCAGTAGTTTGCCACTGCATTGCACATCTGAATCTTTCCTGTCCTTTGTACAATGCCAGGTTTTCAGTGACTTAATTTAACAGCTTGTGACAGGAACTTAAAATTTTAAAATATATATATCTACACAGACACTGAATTTTTAACTTCTTTGAATTTGAATAAAATGAGATATTAAATCTTTGCATGAAATATTTATTCATGTTAGAAACAGACAAAAAAGAATAGCTCATGCATAACTCAGAACAAAGCAACCATATTTTGCAAAGAAAAAAAGAAAGGTTATTTCTTGACTTTCCTCACATTTTATAGTGGATTATTATTCCTAAAACAGAAAGGACAAACAAAATAAAATAAATATTAAATCTTTGCGCTAAGGTGGTATGACTTTTGTTTATACTTCACCATAATGTGTTTTTGAACACCTCTTATTCAAGAATAATTGCTATGCTATATAAATTTTAAAATAAAGTTTATTTTATAAATTGAGTGAAGAACTTGGTGTAGTAGAGAAAACACTACCTACCCTTTAGAGAAATGAAAAAATAAGTGACCATACTAACCTTTATTCTAAACAATTCTCATTGAACTACTGGCAAGACCTACCAAGCTGCCAGATTGTTCCTATGAGATATTAGTAATTTAAATTTAAATTTAAAAATAAAGAGTTAAAACACAAAGCAGGAAGATTTTTGTCGTTATGAATACTTTTAGGCCTGAATTCAGGAAACAAACTTTATTATGTCAAAACATATCTGTCCGCACACACACTGGATGTGCTGTGGTTTGCTGCCCAGCAGTGCTGTCCAGGAGATGACATTCTTATGAAAATGCTGGTATTCAAGATAATTCAAAGACACAAGTTACTGCAACAATATGGCTTTGCTGCTCTCAACATCCAAGTTACCCAGTTTAAAGCTGAATTAAGCCTGAATGTAAGATCCTAAGACAGACTTTAATATTTCTCATTATTTGATAAGTTCAGAACATTTCCTCTGAGATTTTGGCTAGTTTTTGTTGATGACATACACACCACAACTGTCTTTGCAAAATTTCTCCAGCAGGAGCTCCAGCTGCAATATTCCTTGCTGAAGCTGGACATGGCTGCCTGACCAACCTATTCTGTTGCTTCTCCTTGTGTGCATACTGAAATTTATTTTTGCCTTTTCCCATCCTGTAAAAACACCTTACCATTAATTGCTTTGCCAAACATGAATTTAAAGGAACAGAAATGACTTTGTATACAACTGAAAGAACTGAAAGTTGGTTGCCATCACCTGTAAAAATAAATAAATTTCATCATTGCAGTGGATGAAATGACATCATTGGTTTGAGCTACACAACAATATTCATTTAATGAAAACACTAGTAAGTTTCTGTGACCATTTATGTATTTTGGCCCTGTTCGTCCTGATGGTTCAGTCCACAACTATTTTGGAAATATTTTGTTTGATTCTTAAATATGACATTGTATAGATAGTGAAAAAGTAATGTTGATTTTAAAAAATAATTTTTGTATGTGTTATTATGAGATCCTGGTAAAAATATTTTTTTAATAAAAAATATGATTAATCCATTTCTAATTAATTACACTAATGCTCTAAAAATATCTTAAGAGACACAAAATTACATTGTCACAGAATTTTTAACTGAAATACTTATTTTTCTAACTATCACCTATAACATTGCAAAACCATTTTATATCTTTACAACTGTAAATATCTAACAAAAGAAATTCTACACCATGTAACAGCTTACAGAAGTCAAAATTATATTGGTAGAACAACAAGTAACAGATGTCCTAAGATCTATTTTAGTGTAAGAACTCCAAAACAAATGGGAAACATAATGAGACAACTTTATAATAAATTTAGTTCAAACTCAAGCGTGCAGTAGTTGAATACATTTGGAACTGTATCAACTAATGGTTTGTCCTCTTAACACTTTTTCTTAAAAAAAAAAAATTCACTACTTAGCAGCCATATGAATGTCACCAAGTCTGAAACAGATGTTTTTAACGCTGACAGCGCAATGTGAAAATTTCTGTTTATATATATATATAGATATATATACATACATACACACAGAATTTTTAAAGTTAATGTTAAAGAAATTTTGCACCACTAAGAAGTTACAGAAGTTAGAGAATATTCTGAGTTGGAAAAAACCCATATGGATCCAGTCCAACTCCTATGTGAATGGCCTATACAGGGATTAAATCTACAAACTTGGCATTATTAGCACCATGCTCTGACCAGCTGAGAAAAACTCGGAGTTGAGATCAACAGAAATTAGTTTTCCTAAGAGAAAGCTGAATTATTCCAGAATGAACAAAACAGGCAATCCTCAGACATGGCCAGGAAAAGCATCTAATGGACTCCTAGTTATTCCTCGATCCTTCATTCTTAACTTTGCCAAAGCCCAGAAAACTCAGGGAAACTTCGGGGGCTCCATGTCTAAGCATGAGGTTTTTATGACCATCTCATTTAAGAAGTGGTCACGCTTAAGCAAACAAATTTTATTTAGTCTGACTCTACCACCAGGGAGATGGAAAGTACCAGTAGGTAAGAGAGAGAGAGAAAATAATAAAAGGATTATGCAGATCCCTTGTCCGCTGAGGTGGGCTGGAAGCTTTAAGATACAGAGCCTTTAGCTATCCAAGGCTGAACCTCAGCAGAGAGTCCTCTGCATCCAACACAGCTGCAGCAGGATTCTTGACTGGACCAGAATGAAAAAAACATATGGAAAATAATTCTTAATTCTTAGTCTTCCCAGTCAACATTGCTGCACTCTAAAATAACTTGCTATAGATGTTTTTGCATTCCTTCTCCAGGTATGAAATAAGGGAAATCACAGGAAATGGATAACAGTTTATATGCTGGGATTCCACACCACATAATAACAAGTGATAATAATTTTCACCAATAATATTCAGGACTCAAACAGAAGTCATTATAATTAAATATAAAATAATGTATCCTCTATGATTTGTAAACTTTTGTAAACTTTTGTATCCTCTATGATTTGTAAACTTTGCACTGAGCAGCCTTCCCTGCCATTGAGCAGGGTGAAGACACTATAGCTTTCTTTAAGTAATCGTATACTAAAATTAGAAAATTAGCATGAAAGTCTTCTACAAACTCCTGAAGCACAGTAGAAGGATGCAAAGCTCTTGCTGGAGGATTACTAGGATAAAGAGTGATTAAAATGTTTTCTCTGCATGCTGAAGGATTCTCCGTCATTTGGAAACTATCCCAGTGTTGCCACTAAAATACCCAAGAACTCATAGGTGCTCAGAACATTGTAACCAATAGATGTCTGACTTGTACTGGAATCACCTTTTCCCAGTGAAGTTGGTCTTTGCTGGAACTCCACACCTATCAGTATCAACATATCTGTGAAAATCCTGTCTGTAAGGCAAAGCTCTTGAAGAAAACTTCCTGGTATGCTTCTACTTTTTACAATGCTTCTCAGATTCAGCCCATTCTATCTTTAAAGATGGGCGAAAGGAATAGAAAAAATAATGATACAGTAGGAAGAAAGTTACAAAGAGCAACAAAAGTTACAAAGAGCAGGTAGTGAGGAGCACAGTGGTATGAGCTGGAGGAAGAAAGCCTGCCTAGTGAGAGACAAAAAGACCAACGTTGATAATGGAAAAGTTATCAAAAAATAAAATCACTGAGAAGAGTCCCACACTTGGCTGCAGAAGTTTCATTTCCTTGTTCAGATGATTCCTTGAGGCCCACAGGAGGAAAGTGCAACAAAATACACAGCCAACAGTTATCTCCATCCCTTTCAATATCCAGCCACATATAACCTCTGACCTCTAGCTTCAAATCAATCTTTGGGACTGACTTCAAAGTTATGTCTAACACTTCCTATTGTTTCTCCTTTCAACCAACAGCATTGCATTCTGCTGCTTTGATGAAAACCCACATGACTGAAGACGTAGGTTCAAAATACCCCTGCTTTATGTCTCATGTGTTCCAGCTTCACTATCAGCTGAATTGCTTTCTCCATGCTATACAGCACTCTTAAATCCTATTAACTGAAGGGTCCTCAAGGACCCTGTAGGACAGAGATTACCCAATGTGTAGTGACACAAAGCCTAGTATGTCGAATGTATGGATCAGTAACAAGGGCAGATATCCTTAAAGCAGAACATTTCCTGGCAGGGACAAGAAGATACCAGTATGCAAAGCACAATTTGAGAACACACATATGATTGTTTGCAATGAAGCTTCAAAGTTGGAAATAGTTTAACTTTTTTCACTTTATAACTGAAAGAGTACTGTAAGCCTCCATTAATCACGACTTCAGTACAGACCAAGAATGTAAAAATTAAAATGCTTTCAATTGCAGTGTAAATAACTGAAGGTGCTACTACCCTCTTTGCAGAAATAGTGTGTGTATTTCCAAAACTGTCAACCTATGTACATGGAAAATTATTACACACACTGCATTTCTATTTGCTAATGCTCTTCCCAGATATTTAAAACTCTTTTTAAATACTCTTATTAAACTCTCTTTCTAATCTTGTCTAAAACTTCATAAACAGCTGTTCTTTGGTCTATTCACACTGCTGAAACTAAGAGCAAGACCAGCATCGTAAGATCACTGAGTTAGAACTGATTGCTCAGGCTCCTAAGCAAAGTCCCTTGCTATGGAACATGCTGTGTGATTTAAATTCCTTTCACAATGTAAGACACCTCCAAATAAAGTTAAAAAAAATTTAAAAACCCAAACAGTTTATGAATTATATTTTTTCAAAGTAAATCAATATCTACTTATTTTTGTCAGCATGGCTCTTTAGACAGCTAGTTCTTTTCTTCACAGTATTTGCACCTGAAAAGTTTGCGAATTTCACTCACAACATTTTTTAGCCTTTGGTTTGCTGTAGAAAACAAATCAAGCCTTTTCCGTTGAAGGGGGTTTGCTGGCTCACCATTTTTTTGACAGTGTTCTGCACTTGCAGCTGCTTAAGCTCTAGTTTTTCTTTTCTCTTTGTTCTTGAATATAATGATAAAATATTTCATAATTTGTTTCATCGAGATCTTAATAGCACTAACTGTCTCTTTTCCTTTCTGGCTTTTTGTGGGGGTTTTTGAGGGTTTTTTTTGTTTTGTTTTGTTTTGTTTTTTAATGTAACATAGTTCTAATTGCATTCTCCCCATTTTGCAAATGCATCACAACAGCAGTTTATCACTGCACTAGCATACTAAGACCTACCCTTAGCCACTTATTTCCAGATTAGGAACTCTCAATGGAAAAAGTCTAAATGACAACAGGAATAAAAGCAATGAAAACAAAAAATTAGTGACACAAAATCTAATAGCAAACATTCTCTCTGCAATATATTAGTCTGCTTTTGTGTCCTCCAACTTCATTTTGTCAGCAGATTATGCTGAAAATGTTTTCCTGCTATTAATGTAAGGGTCATTAATAAAAACATTTAAGAAAATTACTCCCAATGCTAACCTTTGAGAAACACTAATGATTTCCCTTTGCTTGATATTTCTTCTTTCAGCATGAATAGTTGCATTAGCCAATGCTTTATCCTCCTTTTTAATAACCTACATTGCTTTCTGTAACTTCTAATTTAAGACATAATCGTGTAAAATTTTCTGCTGAGGGCTACATAAAGAAGGTCTATCTTATTTTCACCAGGGGAAATCCTCTACACTACTCTATATCACATTAACCTCCAAACCTTTACTTTTTCTCCTTCTGTTCAAAGTATCATGATTGCAGCAGGGGCACTCAAGATTTTTCAAGAAGAAAATCTTAAAAGAAAAGCAGAAAGGATGAGATCCAAACCAGCAGTGGAAGGAAAGAGAAAGGACTAAGGATAGAAAAAGAATTAATGACAATGTTAACTCCACTGTTAACATTCTACTAGAACATATGAGGTGCCTTTTCTTGAATCAGCAGAAACATATGCCTTCATATTCTTTCTCTTGTGATCAGAATATTATCAGTGGAAAATTACTGTGGCTGATAAACACCTGGGTATCACTCCTGTCAGGAAAAAAAAAACCAACCAAAAACCCGCTGTGCAATCAGGACATACATTTGTAGCTGGCTGTTTTACTACTGTGTGGTAAGAGAAGAATCCAATGCCCACGATCTCGGTTAGCTTTGGGAAGGAGAGGTAGGGGCATTGAAACTGGAGGGTGCTCCAACAAGCCCTTCAGTCTGGACATTGAGAGAAATCAGCACTGAGGATTTTCTCATGCTGAGTTCATGCTCCAAAACTAGGAAGAGTGTATCTGTAACTTGGTGTGGACAGCCATCCGCTCATCCATCAGGACCTCCAGGGAAGCCATACATATAGAAACAACAGCTAATCAAAGGGCAGGGAAAAATGCCTTGGGCTTGGAAGCCACACAACTGATCTCATAGGTTTTACTTCTTTTTCTTTCAATGTGTGTTTTAGCCTATATTTCTCAGGAGATGATGAAGGCGTGAATCCATTGCAGGTACACTTCTGTCAGGCAAAGAACAAGTAGCACTTTTAACTTCTGATATAGATGACCAAATTGGTTAGACAATTTGACAGATGCTGTTACGCAGTGAATAAAAGACTGGAGTGTGAGTATAATCTTTAGTAAAAGCAGAAAATACAAATGAAATGTAAATCTTTTTCTCTTTTTAAGTTTCCGGAGGCTGAAATGTTCACAGTATAAACCTATTCATTTGGTTGCAAACCTAACTGCTTGTAAAGAAGGAATTAAATCCAAGTAATTATATAAAGCACCATTATTTTGTGCTTTAAGAAGTGTTTTTGTATTTAAGAATTGCACATATATATATATGTGTGTGTATGTGTGTGTGCTTATGTGTGTATTATTTCACTCTTGCACATATCCTTGTAATTGAACATCGACAAATTTAAGACTGTAAAGGTGCTACATTGACCTCTCTTGACATAAACATTTGATTTAGAACTTTAAAAATAGATTAGGCATACAAGACAACAATTTATATTCTTTATTTAAAAAGATCCCCAAAACTCAATTACCTCTCAGAACCTATCAGAATAAGAAAGCAAAGCAAATTGTATCAATTAAAAAAATGCAGTAAGCCTTCTATATAACTCTGTCATCAAGACAAATGGCAATAGCTCATTTGTAGTACAATCGGAATGCTTATTTTCCCTGGCATGCATTTTGACACATTGTTATTTCTCACATTCTGTTAAACCCTGACATGTTTCAACCTTCTTAAAAGATATTCTTACTTTTAAAACAGAATTTGTATTTCCTAAATAATATACAGGTTTGCTTTCAAATTTCCATTTCAAAGGTTCAATTAATTCAAGTATAAGCTACAAAAGCTACACATCATCCAATCTGACTATCAAAATGTGGAGAAAAAAGTAAGTTAATTTTCTTCTATTCAAGTTTTAACAGAAGAAACAGAGGTTCACATCAGATGAAAGCTTCCATTCTTTACAGGTTTTTCTTCTCGCACTCCCTGGCATTCAAATGGAAGAAAAAAAAACCCACCCAAAACCAAGCTTTAATAGTTTTAACATCAAACTTAAAAAAAAAATCAAAATTATAGTTGCTTAACCTAACTATGACTTTGATGGATGACTCAGAAAAAAATCCAGAAAATAAAGCTTCTATTCTATATATCAAATCCTTCTGGCTCAATGATAGACAATCTTCAAAGGTAGCAGAGCTTTGGTAAGGTTTCATCTGGATTATCCTAAGCTTCTTTGATTTACCTGAACTTCTGAAGGTCCAGTGCCTCATAGTCCCTTGAATATTCTTATTTGGCCCAGTTTGCTGTAGAGGGCTCAAGTTATGAGTCTGCAAAACTGTCAGTTGTTCTTTGTGTACTGGCAATCAGGAGAAATGATAGTATTGTGCCTTGCCTATATTTGGCAGCTCTAACAGGAATCTCAGTTCTCAGCATAATCTAATTTCCCTTTATGGGGAAAAATCTCCAAGAAATGAAGAAAAATACAACACCACAAAATAATATAAATACAAACCAAAAACAACTCCATGTACTGCAAGGGCAACTAAGTAGCTTCAGTCTTGATATCTTTCTTCCTTGGTATAGATAGTTTGAAAACTAATCCAAATGTTTCTCAAAAAAAATGAACAAAAACAATTTAAACCCATCAGTCCTCAGCAAAAAGATGAAGTGTCCAAGTGTATGCTTACAACTGAAGCATTAACAGCCAGCAACAGAAAGTCGCTCAAAAGGTGACAATAGTTATGAGAAGAATGTCTGGTCAGAAGGTATGCCAAGTAGATATTTCTCAGATCAATGATGTAGTAGGAAGGGGAGGGACATATGTGTACTGGAATCCCACTAGCATAAAAGTTTGGAAGTGTCTCTTTCCTCTTCATGTTACTTCGGCCCTCACCGTGCTGTCCTCTACTTCCCCATCAAAAACTGAAAGAGACACATCCTGCACCACACCTCTATTTCTGAGCTTCAAATAATCTGAGCAATTGGTAAAGTTATGACTTATATGAGTATGAAAGACATGAGTCAATCATTTACATTGCTTCACATTTTAGAAGTCTCAAGCGACTTTCCATTTCTTTAACTGGTGAAAATTAAAATAAACCACAGAGAAAGGAACTGCTTAAGTTTCATCAAGGCCTGATTTGCCTGGTTATTTTCTCTACAACTCCATGAATTTATATTATGACTCAGTCAAATTTGGCTATACAAGTGAATAAGGATACTACATAACACTTGATGGAAAATTCCCTGTGCCAGCTGTAAAGTCAAACAATAGAGAATATAATACAATCATGGCAGTCAATGAACTTGTTTATATAATTTTGAGATGTGGTCCCTGTATTTATTTTTAATTAAAAGTTAGGCTCGCCAAATTCCAAGTAAATCAGAAAACTTTGGTATTAAAATTTTTCTGGTAAGTACTAGACATAGGTGTTCTACAGTCTGTAAATACTTAGAGAACTAAAATATTTAAAGAAGGGCTGGTCTGGTATGATTACAGTATAGATAAAGAGTTCTAAAAGTTGACATTTTAACTTGTGTTCAAGTGATCCTGAAGGCTGATCATCAAAAGAATTATGCAGTTTAATACAAGTAGCTTTGAAAGTGAAAGTACACACTGATTTTTGATTTTTTTCAAGGTGAATTTAGCTGTACCTCTAGTGTAAGTATTGAGTGGAACCTGAATGGTTTTTTTCCTAAGAATTTAGGAATACCCAAGCCCTTATGGTTTCAAATCTTTACATATGCTAGTGCTGTTCGTCATAACAATATCCTTCCATAAAGGGTTTGAAATGTGATCATAACTATGATGAGCTCAGATCATCCTTCTTCAGAGATAACGTAAAGAACAAAAAGCAGAATTAAAATAAATTCAGAGTTCTTTGAGAACATATTAAATATAGAATAAAAATTAATTCTGTGATGCACTGGAGAAAGCTGGATCCAAACACAACTGCAGCTCTATAGGATGAGATTTAAATGTTCAAGGACCGTGGATCTTTCCTCCAGTATTGTATCGTTCACATCTCAAAAAATCTAGTTTTGTCAGCACCTGAGCCAAGTATATTATGGAGCTTCAAGGCCTGTGACACTTTTCCTCAATGTAATTTCTGAGGGAGCTCTTGTCCCCTCAGACTAATTCAGCAGCTATCTGCTGGGAACTGGGGGAGAAAGAGCAGGGCAGGAGGAATGTAGGGAGGGAGAGTGGGAGGGAGGGAGGGAGGGAGAGAGAGATCTATAGTTGACAAGTTTTCTCTTTTAATCTCCTCCTTTCCCTGCATTTTTTCTTCTCCTTTTTTTTGCTTAAACTGTAAGAATTAGAGATAATAACACTAGAAAGAAAACTTCAGGACAGTTGGTAAATAATATATTTAAACGATACTGTCATTAGTATCCTCAAGATCATGTCCACTACATTTTCAAAATAAAGGGGGAAAATTCCCTTCAGCCCAAAGCTAAGGAATCAGATTTTCCATAAACTACTTTCCATGGCAAGTAAAAATTGTCTAAATATATAACAAGAAAGCTCTTGATCCTCTGCTACATTCACAAGAAAAAGCTTTTATTAAAGGATATTGAAATCCCAGGATCTACAGGAATTTCTCACAGAGCCAACAATGATAAAAAAAAAGAAAAAGACACAATAATATCACGTTAGGTCAATGGGGACAATAATTAAATTTTGCTTTTAAATAAATGAATCTCAATCTTTTTTATCTGTATTCTATTTAAGAATTATTTATCATTTTTATTATATATAGAATAGATACAAAAAGAAATTTAATGGATAAAGCTTTCCCCCTTTGCAGTTTATATTAGGAAAAACAAAGTAAGAGAAACGTCGCCATTTACTGTCACGTAATGAATTATCTCATGGATGTGCACTACCCGCATATTATTTAACTTCCATCAATAAACACAAACACTGAATTAAAAATTTAAGATCCTGATGGGATATGCATTTTCTGTCAGAAGTTATAACTTCAGAGCAGCAACTGGCAAGCCAACAATTTTTTTCACCGGCACTGAAAATAAATTCAGCCAAGGACAGTAGCTGGCGAACCATGAAATTGTGCACTTAAGTGGACTTCACACTGACAACAGAAATGCCAGATGAAATTTATATAGGCCTGCTAGTATCACATCTGCTGAGTCTTATTCTCCAGAATCTTCTTACCCAAAATTCGTTTCCAGTGCATATAGTAGTTGAACAATTTTCTGTGTCAATGCCAGTTTTCAGCATTAGATTGATCAAATTCTTTTCCCCTGACATTTCAACATCAGAAATCATTCCCTTCATCCCAAACTCTTAAAAAGAAGGTGGCAGTATGTATGAATGTTATGAACAAAGTAATTATCTGTACCCGTTCCATATTTTTGGGATTTGTTAAAAACTAACCAAGAGAAAACCCAAGCAAAATATAAAGCAATATGATATGCAAAGCTAGGCCATGAGAGAAGATGCATTCTATAAAAAATTAAAAATCATTAATTAATATGCTATATGAATACATTTGTATAATTAGCAAATACTATTTAGAAGATAGGTAAGTATGCTTGGTTTAGAAAAAGGTTTGATTCTTTTTTCTTCAAGAAAAATAATGTTTGATAGCATTGTATTTACTTTTTATATTTTTATTTTTCACTTTAGCATGCACTTTGAAAGCAGGAAAACTTCACATGACTACTGGAAGAAATGCTTAAGCGGTATATAATTCATCAATCTGGAATAACACCAAGAAAATTCTCAATTTTCTCAAAATGAGTGTTTCTTCAATTCATTTATACTATTGGATTTTCACAAGATACAGAATGGTACATGCTAAACTACACAGAAACCTAAGATACAGTTTCACAATACAAATTACAATGCAGATGACATGAGAGCACCTGAAGATAAAAAATTTTTAAAGAGATCAATTGCAGAAAAAAAAAACATACTGAAAAAGATCTCTCTTCGTTACTCCCATGCCAATATTTAGTGCTTGTAACAGTAGCTAGTTTCATTTATATGTAATTTTCTTCAAGAACAATCTTTTCCCATTTAAACTCAGTAGTCACAAATCCAGCTACCTGTTCTAGAGTTTTACTGCACAATTTTGGCATTCTGCAAACTAAACACTGAAGAGAGCAAAGCACAGATTTATATGTTTATAAATTTGTAGCATCTCATCTGGGCAACCACTGTGACAGCGGAGTCTCCTGCAAGCCAGAGACTCAATCCAGAGAGAGCAATCCACCATTTCCCTCAGTCACCTGCCACTAAATGTGCAGAGAGATTCATGCCAGTGCACACCCACTTTGTCAACTGCCAAAGCAAGGTCACAAATGCAGAAAAAGCTGTTCCAAATATTTGACCCAGTGGACCAGATCAAGTACAAATGACCAATGAATTCTATTAATTTAAATTGGTTTATGCTCATTTATATCACCTGGGACCCAATCCATTTTAAAAATGTTTTTTAAAACAAATTTGGTAGAAAGTTTCCAGCACTAGCAAACACAGCATAATGTTCTTCTTGGTGTATATCCTCCCAAAAAGTTATCATCTATGTACATAAAGATCCAAGTTAAAATATAAGCTCTAGGGAAAAAAAGGGGGAAAAAAAAGAAGTAAAGGAATTAAGGAGTACCTCTTTAGGTTTTCAAATTAACCAAAAGCAGCTTGAATGACAGTCCAGATTTAAATATTCTACTCAGAGAATTTCCACCTCTTTCTCCACACTGGGCAAGTAGAAAAGCCATCAAAGTGTCTTGGCGCTCTTCCAAGCCCAGAAAAACAAAATTTTAACTTAGTTTTTCATTCTGATAAATAGAAACCATGACAAAGAACTTTTCTCACACCTTCACATGACAAGGACTACCCAAGCTATTGGTTGAAATACCATTAGCCCTACAGAGTCTATATTTAGCCTGTACCTTTCCTGTAATCCCTTGTTGGTGACTGGAGGTAGCTATCTCTTTCAGAGCATGACAGCTCTGTTCCCTGATTCAATAGCTGTTAAATCTAGTTTGTTTCCTCAGCAGATTTTGCTATGTTGCTAGGTGAATTAAATGTGGGAAGCAACATGAAGCCTTCTAAGTCCCAGATGATTTGCAGGGAAGACAGGATAAAACCTCATATGGACTGCACAGTAATCCTTCCTGTGAACAGTTTGAGTGCCCCTTGCATTACTTTTGCCCCCTNATACCCCGGCTTAGTTTCCCGGAGACCCCTTCACAATAAAGCTGCGTTCCACCATCTCGTGGCTTCGTGGAATTAACTCCGGGTGCTACCCTCCCTCAAGCCCTTATCGCACGCCCTCGGCGGGTTGGTTGCCTTCGGACCCTCAAGGGCTCAGCGCGACCCCAGCGCTGAGCAGCCTTAGCCGCACCTGGGATTGACTGTGCCTTCCCGGGGCGGCCCACACTTGGCGAGCCGCTGCAGGCTCTATCGACCTAGCCGGTGTGAGGGGTTTGGAAGCAGCGACGCGTCATGTTTCCTCAGCAGATTTTGCTATGTTGCTAGGTGAATTAAATGTGGGAAGCAACATGAAGCCTTCTAAGTCCCAGATGATTTGCAGGGAAGACAGGATAAAACCTCATATGGACTGCACAGTAATCCTTCCTGTGAACAGTTTGAGTGCCCCTTGCATTACTTTTGCCCCCTTAAATAACCAAAAGCAGGGGAGTTACCATGGCCTCACTCCAAGGATGCTACTAAGCAACAATCTCTGTTAGTCTCAAACACATTTTTAGGTATACAAATCTTTATAGTAAATTTCAGTAAACCTATTAACCATATGTCAACACCAGCAGAAAAGTGTACAAACTGTTAAATTCCCTCCTAGCACATTCTTAGCAGTATAGAGAGGAGCTGACTGGCGCAGCAAGAGCTAGATGGCAAAAGTTATTTTCAAGAAGGGATGTCATTACAGCTGCATTACTCTCTGCAGATGATCACAATACCAATATTTTTTACGGTCTCATTCTGTAACAGCAAAAAAAATTGTTCAATGACATTTTATACCAACCTAAGAGTAGGAAAATATTCATTATATATCTATACTGGACCTGCCAGTTCTACTGTTATTTTTTAAGATTTTCCTTTTAAACATTAATGTAAATGGTACACTGCAGCCACCAAAGAGATACTGATGTAAATGAGGCCGCCGTCCAGACAGTAAGTAGCCATTATGATTCCCACTATTACTCACTAAGAGAATTCAAATCTAGAAATACAATGACTCTCTTTAATCCTCCTGACTCTTTCACCTCCCCAGAACCTTCAGTAGAGGATACATTTCTCAACTTTCTTGGCTCAGTCCAGTGTAGTCCATTGCTGGCTGTCAGAACAGCTCTCTAATTTTATTAAGTAGGAAAATGAGCTGCCAGATTCCAAAGAGACCAATAATTTATACCACACTTTCCTGCTAGTTAACATGTGTTCACACCATCAAAATGTTATTAAAGGAATTTTTGGGAGCACTTGAGAAAAAAAAAATGCAAAAATCCCAACAATGGACAAAGTACCCATGATTTCAAGTAGAAGTTAGAAATATTTTTGTCTGCAAAGAGTATATTATGACAAATATGTTCCAGAGGTTTGGAGAGTCTATTGTCCCTCTCATTCATAGTAATATTTTCATCCAGGAAAAAAAACAAGCAAAAAAACCAAGCACTCCCAATTAATATGGCATAAGTTTACAAAGATATGTGTCTCAAATAAAATTAGTTTTTACATTTAAATTATCACTATTTAAAGCAGAACTACAGTGAAAAAAAGACCATAAAAAATAAACAGATATGCTAATTTATATTAAATATCATTTTATGTTCTGATTTTATAAATGCGATGGAACAGCTGTTCATTACTGAGAATAACATAATCATGTCAGTGCTATCACTATTTTCCAAGAGAATTAATGAAATTTTATTATATATAACATTTATTTTAGGAAAAAAATGTCTTCAAGGTAGTCTGGTTTCCTATAACAGCAGACATTCATTTACTTTACAGCAAAACATGTTTGCATTCAAATTCTTACAATCATTACTGTCTAGACATCACTAGCACTCTTAACTGTGTCCCTGAAGAAGTTCAATGTCCAAAGTCCTCAAAGTTCAGACTTGAAATATTTAATTGAAGTTGGACTTCAGAAAAAGTTGTATGCAATACTAAGAACTCAAGAAAAAAACCCAAATATTTTGTGTTAAACCTGATGCTTAAATTTAAAGGATAATTGCTATACTTCTTTTAAAAGGATGAATAGAGAAAGAGGAACCACTTCATCTTGCAGGAATGTTATGAAAACTAAAAAAAATATCTTCAGTTCCAGATTTACAAGATAAACATGGGGGCTTAATCTACACATGAAAGGGAATTAATAACTGTTTTTATAAGATGAATGAGTTTTATGAAGATCACCTGTGGCCGTTGCTTGTGCAATAAGAACATTCCATGTTTACTAATTTGAGTTCCCAGTATGATTGCTAAGCCAAGAAACTCTATTCCCAGACTAGTATATTGTCAGTTATGTATCTATAGATACATATGAGTTTATGTATATATATATATATGCAGTTGTAGAAGGTTGCAGAAGTTAAAAGGTTATAGAAATTATAGTTATTAAATATTTGTGTGCATCCCCTTTGAAACTGTATATAAATCTCTTATATTCTACAAAAAAAAAAAAAAAAGAAAGATTTCTATTATTTTTTCCAAAACACAGCTTTATATTACTGCTTTATACCAAATATCACAGAAGTCAATGAGAAATTTTTGTCACAAATTTTCAACATGATTGAATTTTCAAGTCATTTTTCAAGGCTAAAGTGCAAAAATGTGGTGATGTTTGGACATGTTCAAAACAGTGCATGGATATATTGGGACAGTGTGTGGAGTCCTGAACATAGTGATTCCTTAGTTCAGACTGACTGTCAAATAAATTCACAACACTTTGAAGTTAAAGTAGTAGCAAAATATAAATATTTGAAGGAAAAACCAACCAACCAACGAACCAAACAAAACACCATACAGTAGAAGACAGCAAACATTTAAAGAGAAATAAAAAATATTTTAAAAATCAGGTTTACCATATTTTTCCTAATTCTAGAGTCACTTTCCACTGCCATCTTGTTTGTTTCTTATAGACATGCAATTGATCCACACTGCCAGGGGTTAAATTTAGGTCTTGAACTTCATCTCCACTCCTACTCATGGAATTTTCCACTCCTCCTTCTTACATTTATTTAATTTTATATTCTGCATCATAAAAGGTCTCAGAAATCCCATACAGATTTGTAGCTACCCAAAATTTACTCATTTTTTACTTAATGTGGAAGTTAGTTTAGAAACTTCCCACACTAAATTCTTAAATCGAACCATGTCTTCAGAAATACGAGCCTCTTATTGACATTTCAAACACCACATCCTGTATTTGATTGGAAGATTAACAAATCAACCTCTCACTGCAGGGGAAAGAGAGGGGAAGACGACAGTTGTTTTTCCTTGAAGTGAACAGGCAGTGATTAAATTTTAGTTTAAAGCCTTCTGAAAGAGTCTGATTGCTGCCAATTGGTCTGATAGCTTATTTCCAGGTACAGCAGGTACCGGTGCTTCAGATAAAGAAATGAGACACCTTCAAGATTCATCCAGCGTCTGTCCTTGTTTCTGTTTGGGGAGTCATCTGACCCCTATGCGGGCCAGTGTCTGAATCCCTGAGGCATAAGATTTGATTTTCTTTACCATCTTCACTACAGAGAGCTACGTGTTAACATTGTAGAATTAAAATGGAGGTTAATGTTCCACTACTGTGTGTAAGCATAAAAGCAAGACATGAAGTGAAAGCAGAATGAGTTTTTACATTATGCTGAGAAAGATTATACATCCTTAATCACCTTGAACAGCACTTCACTGAAAAAACATGAAATTCAAATTTGCTACAGAGTAGAGACATAATTTCCTCTATAAGAGAACAGGAATATTCTTTGTATAGCGCCACAAACATCCTTTTATACAACGATGGATTACAGCAAGTCTATTTTGGTTCTCTAAATATTGTTGAGAGGAGACAGTTTTTCTAGAAACACTAATGAAACTACCTAGTATTTTGCTGTGATGTTTTTTCTCAAACCACCGTGGAGATAGAACCTAGGATGTTGTGTCCTGTAAAATCTGCAGGAAGAAATTCTGTTAACTTAGTCGAATTGAAACTTGATGCTGATATAAAAAATTTTTTCCTTATTCAGTCTCACTTTAAAACATTAACAGCAATCTGTTAATACATTACTAGAAATAGGAAAGGCAATAATAAATATCAGACATTATTTTCACTGAGACACACCAGTTACATCACACCTTGCTGTGACTATCTTTCTGAATTCTATTTAAGGAACAATGATATGACATTAATACCTCTTATCTACCCAAAATAATATTATTTGAGTCTATATAATTTACCCAAATTTCATTACTTGCTTTTGGGTTTAGAGTGTCAGGGGCAGTTAAAGAAGTACTGTACTATTTAATATGATTAATCAACTGTAGCTATCTAATTTGCTCATGAAGACCACAGCCTTTGCAGTCTGTGTGATTCTTTTTAAAATGTAGCACTGGAACATTCCTGACATGATATTCCTTCAGTATTTTTTTAATATGCTATAGTCAATACTACCATATACATAGAAATTAATTTTAATATTTAATATGCCGGTGTATTTTAAGTTACATTAGTAAAGGCAAAAAATACACCAGAAAGAAGATAGTAGCGAGTGGAAGAATAATGAAATGGGAGATAAAATTATAAAAAAAAGCAAAAGCAGAAATATTGCAGTTTGAGTTCTATGAAATTATCATGCTTTCAGAATATTTTTTAAATTATAAAAACCCAGCAAAAATTGTCAGTGACTTCTAAAGTTAAGGTAGTTCAAATAAAACCAAAATAAACTTATCTGACATCAGTTCTTGTAATGACAAGGATATATAGCAATCAAAGGGATATTTTTAAAAAGTTGCCTGTCAGATTCTCTCATTTTAGAAAGCAATTGGAGTGAAATTCTTCTACTAGTCAAAAAAAAAATAGCACAAGAAGGAGAAGAGCGGAGATTCAAATTTTAGGATCTTACATCCAGTGAGAATTCATTATGTCCATTTTGCTGCTTGAAACTTGCAGTTCCCTACAGTTTTAGCTTTTCACAGCACCTGCCAATAAAGTGTTTTAAACTGTTTTCAGATTCTGAGATTCTGAATAGTTTGTTTAGATCCTCAAGTACACTATGAAGCTGCGTGTATTTCTGTATAAATTGCGCTATCCCACAGTCCTAAAAAAAAAGAAGAAAGCTCTTGAATTTCCCATATGGAGGCAGCTTATATGCTGGATTTCTGTCAGTGAATGAATCAACAGGCCTGGGAGCTACAGAGTGTAACATATTGGAAGGGGTCTTAAGTAGATTTTTCCACTCAGCAGTACAATAGTTATTCAATATGAGAGAGATTTTCCTGTGTTCAGTCTTGGTCTCTATTTCTGAACCACACTGGTACATTTTTCTGCTTGCTCTAATACTTCTGTTTCTTATCACATCCTTTTTTCCTCAGCACTAATAGGACAGCAGAGTTCAACATGGAAGTACTTTTATGAAACAAAACTACAGTGCAAACTCCAGAAGAGAAGAGAGTCTAATCACTTCTGGCTGTAAGCAGTTACAACATATAATACATTATCCTTTTCCCAGAGAGAGAAAGAAAATCCTGCTTTGTGTAAACACTCTGTGTTTGCATGGTAATACCATACAAACGTAATCAAGATCAGGAAAAAGATCACTGGGAGCAAAATAAATGTGGAACATGATGGGAAACAAAAGGCTCCTATGAGAACACTGGCAACAAAACAGGACCAAGGAAAACTCACATTTGCTGCTAATAAAGGTAGGAGATCTAGTGAAGAAGGAAGAACACGTAAACACATTAGTAGTCATTTTCCTCTTATGCCATTACAGGTGAGGTCTCAGTACACCTTACTGTACTTGGTGGCAGCCTCAGGGGCTGAGGGAGAGAAGTATTACACAAAAGAGCAGATCATGGCAGGGAGGAGGACAATACATTGATCAGACTGCAAATACCAAGTCCATAGGACTGCATGGGACTCAAGGACATTGTGAAACAACATTGCTTTGAGACTGCTCTTGTCTCTGAGAGATTGCACCTTTCTAGCACTGCTAATGGTGCTGCTACAAAAAGTAGCTTGTTTTCAAAGAGGGAAGGGAAATGAATGAGTACTAAGAGTAAAACTCAAGTCCAAATGTTTTGTATGTGGGGCCAGACTAAGCATTTATACCTCTCAAATGTCTTTTCCTCTGTCTACTGGTAGCTCACTACCACTAGTCTGCATGATTGCCAGAAAGCATTGCCGTGATACAAAAACAAAGCACTGCAAAAAATCAGTGCTCAACAGCAACAAAGCCCTTGTTCTGTAAAACAGCCTAAACAAAATTTTTCATCAACACTTTTTGCTGTCAGAGCATTGAGATTTCACCAGCACAGAAAGCTGTGTAACAAAAAAAATCCAAGGTATGTGAGCACACGATGTTAACAGAAAATGGAACCTTTCTTAACGAGTGGAATAAATCTCACAAGGAGACAAGGATGCCTACTCCTTTAAATCTAAACAGGAAATTTTCAGAAATTTTGAAAGTATTAGAGGCTGAGAAAATAGGCAGATTCCCAATCATGTTTGTGTTCAACATTCTTCCTCTCTCTTAGATAAGATTCCATGTCTGAAGTTCTGACAAACACTAGAGTATTTACAGTAATGACTTGCTACTGAAACTGAATTAATTTACTTCATTCCAGGAGAAGATTGTAATGTACATAGTGTACTTGATACTAAGTTTTTGTTAATAATGAAACTGGGCTGCATATTTAAGTACTTCAGAGTTGTACCAGTGGGGTGGGGCAGGGGCTACAACATTCTTAAGTGAGAAAGGATGGTGAACACAAGAATAAAATGTCAAAAATGAAAAGCCTCAAAACTGTTAAATTATAAATAAACAGAAAGGCCTAGGAAACAATATGCGAATAAAGACCTGCTGTTTTAATGAAGACACAGGAAAAAAAAAGAAAAAAAAAAACCTCTTTAGAAAAAAAGTAAGCTTGATACCTATCCATATGTTGTGCGTGTCACCACAGTGTTAAATACTACATATTTGTGGTATATAAATAGCCAATTACTATACAGTTCAGATTTTTGAATACTGCCTTATCACTCTACATAAAGAGTAATTATTATATATTGGCCAATTATTTCTACAAAATCTGAAATATTTATCAAAATTTGATCGATTTTTGATTGAACTAGGTAACTTAATTGCCAACTGTGAAATGGCAAATGTCACATAAAGTAGTTGGGTTAAAAACCCCAAACTTTTAAGAACTAATACACAAAGTGAACAACCTTGCATTGCTCTAAAGATATTTCAAGGGTCACCAGTGTATGGCATTGAGATATACTTCATATAAAACATTATTTCCTGAATTTAAAAGGATACTGTCTTGTATGCCTGAGAACTAACATAAAAGAAAAAAAAATGTATTTTCATATGCTAAACTGTACACACAAATATTTCTGATAGAATGCATGAGGTCTAGACATGTATTAACTGGCAGAACCATGTTTTGGATCTTTATTCCTTTTTATTCAGTTCAGACAATTATGGCAGTTTCATTAAAGTATTATAACAAAAAAGTGTATATATTTTATGTACAGGAATCCTGTAATCTTTTTTATCCAATGATTTCTGGTCTGTACCAACTTATGTTAGTTGTAAACTTTATACTTCTGATAATTTCACTTATTTAATTAGGAACCAGATATAACTTCAACTTCTTAAGTGTGTGAGAAATTTGAATAATATTCTAAATTTAATAATTAGACAGAACAGATAATTCACAAGAACAGAAAAAGAAAATAGAGTGATTGTTGCTTACCTGAACTTCAGCAAGGCTTTCAAGGCAGTGTTCCACAGCAAACTTATAGTCATGTCCTGGAAATGAAGTCTGGATGGTTGGACTGCGCAGCATAAGAAAGGCTTGTTGGATGAGTAGCCAGCGACTCAGGGTCAATACTGGAACATATACTATTTATTTCCTCCATTAGTGATCTTGCCAAAGGGATGAAAGAGATGGGACTGTTCAGCCTGGAAAAGAGAAGGCTCTGGGGAGACTGTATTGCAGCCTGCCAGTACTTCAAGGGGGCTTATTAAAAAGGGTGAGTGACTTTTTACACAGGCAGATAGGAAGATGACAAAGAGGAATGGCGTTAAACTAATAGAGAAGAGATTTAGAACAGATGTTAGGAAGGACTTCCTTTCTATGGGAAGGGTGAGACACTGGAACAGATGCCAGATCCCTGAAAACATTCAAGTTCAGGTTGGTCAGGCTCTGAGCAACCTGGTCTAATTGACGATGTCCCTACTCAATGCAGGGGGTCGGACTAAATGACTCACTTAGTTCTACTTTTGTTACAACTTCAGTCTGTATAGATGAAGGGGATTTTTTTAATAGTTCCTGACAGAAGTTTTCTTCCATCACACATTTTTCTTAGGAATAAGTTATTTAAAAGCTAAACTATATTTGTTTTAGAAAATCAGAATGATGAAACTGAAATAAAATAACCAGTTAAATGTTACAGAAAATATTAAAAATTGCATGAATTATGAACGTGTACAAAACAAACATGAAAACCTTTAGACCAGCTGTTAACTAGCATTTCAAAGCCAAATGAAGTGAGTTCATAGAATAATGCACCAGATGGAAGAAATATGTATACCCAAGGAATAACTCTTTCTCTATCTGCAATTCTAACTTACTTTCAGACACATACTTATTACCACTGAAGAAAACTTCTTCACTCTGTGTAACACCTTGAAATAATGTAGTATTCTTTATGTCCTTGTAATTTTTTACGTTTTTTTCCTTCAGTGTACAAAAGAGGTTAAAAAATAAAGAGGTATCTTAAAAAAAAATCTTCTATGTTTTCTTATTTGTATCTGCATGTGATCAAATATTATATGTATCATTTAATCATAAATTAATATAGGGGCCCTTATAAATGTAACTAACAGTTTTTGAATGTAGTTTCTGTTTAACATTGATAATTTCCTACATTTGGATTATTTTGGATGTGCAAAACTATACAAAAATTACTTTAATTAGTAACAATAAAAGATATGTCAGGAAACCTCTCCAGTATATGCTTAAATAGAAGATACACGTGCTGAAAACAGTGATGTCAAACAACTCATTTTACTGAAACCTGATAGGGAAAGCTGTACCAATATGAAATGTGCTAATAGATTGATAGGAAATAAGGATTTTGCACATTAGTTCATTTACACACAACAGAAGGATATTTTAGTTTTAGTTTTCTCCAGATGCTTAGGAGATAGACAAAGAGCATTGGGTTTGTGAAGTAAGGTTTTGGTAGTGGAGGAGCCACAGGGGCAGTTTCTGTGAGAAGATGCTGGAATCGTCCCCAAAGTCTGATAGAACCAATGCCAGCCGGCTCCAAGAGTGCCAGGGCTGAGCCCAGCCGAGACTGAGGCAGCGCCTTTGGAATAACAGCTTTAAGAAGGGGAAAGAAGTTACTGCTCAGGAGCATTTGCAGCCAGGGAAGAGAGGATGGAGAATCAGAGGAACATCTCTGCAGACACCAAGGTCAGTGCAGGCAGAGGGGAGGAGGTGCCCCAGGCCGTGGAACACACATTCTCCTGCAGTCCATGGTGAAGACCGTGGTGAGGCAGGCTGTGCCCCTGTAGCCCATGGAGGTCCATGGGGGAGATACTGATACCCAGCTAATGGAGGAGCCCACACTGGAGCAGTGGAGGAGTGTGAGGAATCCTCCTCATGGAAGGATACGAATAGACAATGTGTCCTGAACTGAACACAAACCCCATTCCCTGTCCCCTGAGGCTGTCCCCTGAAGAGGAGGATGTTGAGAAGCAGGAATAAAGTTAGGCCCAGGAAGAAGAGAAGGGTGAGGGAAAGATGCATTAAGATTTGGGTTTATTTCTTATTGTCCTTCTCTGATTTGAATGGTAATGAATGCAACAATTTCCCCCAAGTAATCTGTTTTGCCTGTGATCATAAGTGAGTAATCTCTCCCTGCCCTTTTTTTGATATACTAGTTTTTATTATAATTTGTCTCCCTTGACCAGCTGAGAAGGGGAATGTTAGAATGACTTTGGTTGGCACTTGGACTCCAGCCATGGTCAATACTACTACCATATACATAGAAATTAATTTTCTACATGTGAAAGCTATACATCGTCCTCAGATGCTGCAAATCCATCTAGGTCATGATTTACAAAACCTCAGGATACTGACTGTTTTTTTTTCCACTAATGCTTTAGACCAAAGTTTTTCCACATTAATTTTAGCAAATGTGGGCATATACTAGAAAGTATTACTTATGTGTATATATTGATTTATCCTAAATCTCAAGACCCAATCAAATTATTCATTATTTGGCTGCTTTTGCTGTGGGGCAAAAAATGCTTTCAGAGATATAACTTCATGATAGAAACTAAAGAAAACAGAGTGTGATGTAGGCATCAAACACTAATGTACTTTCTCTCAGGATTTTGTTCAACCAAGCATGAATTCCTTTGTTTTTGGTATAGGTTTTAATGTTGTAGTAAGATGAAGTTGGTACACAATGTATAGGGATTTAAAAAAATATGTTTTTCTTTGTTTTGTTCTATGACTGTAATGATTTTGCATATCACTGCAGCAAGTTGTGGAAGAGACAGAAAATTAATAAAACCTACCGACTGCACAGAGGATAAAATCATTTCTGTGAATTTTCAGCTGTGCTGTACTAGGTTATTTACTGCACACTACAAAAACAGAGGATGTTTAGCTCAGATGTAGGCAGAAAATAAAGCCCCCCCCAAGTCCAGATGTCTTAGCTCTGATGAAAAGATAAAAGATGAATTTTGAAGTGTTAATATTTTATTTTTAAAATACTTTAATTATAATTTTTTGCCCCCTAAGGCACTTTCCTTTCCTGTTTTCTTTAAAGCAACCAGATGGTTGAAACTTGTGGAACAAAAGCTATTTGCACATTTCAATCCTCAGTCTTTACAATATTCTGTAGAAAGCATAACACATAACTACTTAAGAAGATAGTAGTAATTGCACATACAAAAATACCATTGTAGAAAGGGAGGTAGCTAAGAGCCTGAGAGTTAAATACATTTCTGCTCTCCTTGCAGACTAAAGTTCAAATCCTTGCTTAAGGAAGAATGAAGGAAGGCTTGCTTGCCTGAATAACCTGTAAGGGACTTCAACAGAAGCTAGAACAACAATAACATGAAGGTATAAGAAGAGTTTTCTAAACTACTCTAAAATCTATGGAAACTGTCAGTAGTGCCAAAGTCACATACAACTAGCACAATAATCAGATCAGTGTGAGACCCTTTCTGTAGTCACAGATGCAGTGCATAGTGAGATAAAATATATTTATACAACTTTTAAAAAACATATAGGCAGCTTGAACAGAACCCTGGCTCATTCCTAGATTCAGAACTATCCATGATTACAAAACAAGCAATACTATTAGGAATTGTCAGAGCTGTATTTGTACCTGTCATGAATGAGAGTTTTGGGGTTCTCAAATAACTGGCAGCAAAGGTATTGGCCAAAGTGGGTTTACTATAAAAATGAAAGTATGAAAAAGTTTGTTGGCAAGGTTCCCTCTATTACTTACTAGATGGTTAAAGCACATAGAGAAAAAAATCAGACTAAAATCAGAAATCAATAAATCTAAAACTCAATAACCTATGTAGCGGGTGGGATGGAAATGGTTAAGAGTAAAAAAGAGTAAGGGAGACCCACCCACAAGGTTCAGAGTGGACCGTCTTCCCAAACTTTGCCCTGGACTTGACCAACAATTTAGATCAAAAGGTTTAAGCAGCACTTATGCTTAACAGCACTACAGTGATAGCTTAATTTACACAATTTAACCAAAGATTCTATAGAATTGACTCTAGCGCAACGGTAACTCACTTACAGGCCTAACTTGCTTACAAATCTAATATATTTAGCAATCTAAGAGAGTAACATTCATAATACATTTGCTATGTCATGTTCACATTCATACACACAGAAACTAAAGGAGTATGTACTCCTTTATAATAATATAATAAATATTATTTATAATATAATAATAAATAATAATCCATAGGCAGCATCCAACAGAGAACCTCCAAGTACAGGAAATGCGGAAGTTCCCTATCTCTGAGAGATGTCCCACTTGGAGTTAGTTGGTCACAGCCTGTTGCAGTCCAGCAGAGCTCAAAAGGTGGCACTTAGGGCTGCAAGTGAGTCAGCTTAAGAGTGATTTTCCACCCTGGCCTCATTCCGGGTCAGTAACTTTCTTTGAAAGTTTGATAACAAAAGTGTTTTTCCACTGTTATTCAGGCAAGAAAAATAGGTCTCCAAGGCTGTTTGTTTAAAAGCAGGAGCTCATTAGACAGCAGAAGTTCCTGGCAGTGGACAGTGCTTCTGCTGAGCTCAAGAGGAGCTCAGGCCAGGTGCTGTTTGTCAAGACTGAGGACTAATGAGCATTTCTGAGATAACAGTGCAGCTCAAGGAGAGGGGGGAATGCCCACCACAATATGTACTTCAGTCAAGGGGTAAAACCCAACTTCCTGGCTACTCACCAGACAAGGAAAAAATCTTTAGAGAACTCTAAGTTTTATCTTGGTCTAAAAATTTTGAATTAAAAAAAAACCCAAAAAAACCCCAAAAAAACCCCAAAAAAAACCTTTTTGTACACATTATTTGTACAACTATACAAAGTCTTTGGAAGGGAGATGGAGGAAAAAAATAATGTAGCTTTGATCACATCATGATTTAGACATGAGCTCTGTCTTTGTAGAACAGTCCTCCATTTTGAATTAACTTCACAGTCACTCAGATAAAGGTCAAATATATCCCCAGCTATATATACTCGATGCAAGTTTTGAGGCGCTTCAAAGAATAGTTGGGTCTGTGCTATACTTTCACATGAAATCAAGTGCTTATTCAAGGCAGTGTGCATGAGCCACATCCATTCCTGACCACATATTCCACTACATGATGCTTATTTCAATGTCACTCAACAAATGTGGGACAAGCCACCGAGGCTCTTTTCAGACCATCTTGGTGTTATGTTTTGCAGTGTAGTTTGAGTTGCAATCTGCCAGTGAGGGGCATCAGGCCTGCTATAAAATGGGGAGATAGTTTAAATCTCACTGTACTGCTTGATTTCCTGTTAGTTAATTTGAACTGCCCCTCCTCCCAGCAGGTTTGGGATAGGAAAAAAAAATATTTTTTGGAAGAAAGTGAAAAAAAATTGTTTATTTTAATATGCAAAGCACTCCCCAGCACAACAAATGAGTAATACTGAACAACAAAACTTCTGGCTGCTCCGCAGAGATAATAAATTTTTAGAGTTTTTTTTCTTTTGTAGGCTGCAGCTTGGCTTGCTTAGTTGTTTTTAGTCTTTTTGGTGCTGAGAAAAGCTGGGCCCAAGCAGGCCCGGGGGGCCACAGGTGTGAGCTCCTGGTGTCCTTTTGGTTTTTGAGTCCAGAGCAAGTTAAACAGTTCCAAGAAAAAGGAAAAAAACCACAGTCCGGAGAACTTCTCTGGCTCAGCAAGCCAAAAGCTAACAAGAAGCAAAGGAGAGCTCTCTCACCATCCGCACTGCAGACAACACAGGCCATGAATGAGAGAAGCTGAAAACTCTGATCTTTATGTTTTGAAAACAATTACCTCAGACATTCAACTGCTTTGCCTTTGCTCTCAGATCCAGTTTTAAAAGTGCAAAACTTACTTCTGAACTAAACAAACGAATGAAGATACAATTCAGCATCAGCCCAGGACACCCAGGATGCAGAGTAAGTCAGTCTAAATCAAGCCTGCACTACTAGCTGCTGTTAAACCCTATGTGACTTCTAAGCTCCCTCTGCACTAGGAAAGATAACCAGAAGAAGGGGGACTGTGGTCATGTGTAGAAATACAAATTAGTCCACGTACATGCTTCTTAGAAATAGGCTTTTTCCTGTTCATTCTCTCAGGAATTAGCGGTGTCCCTATGAAAACTTTCTGGCCTCCTATGTGACACCTACTATCTCCACTCCACCTAAATTCCTCTGATGAAGCAATGGCCAGGAGTAGCACAGTTAATGAAAATCTAATAATAAAGGAGTAAAAAAGTTTCAAAAGTGCTGTGATATTTTCTTTAGAAACATCAGAGGATATGGACGAGAGAGGCTGGTGTTACGCTAACTGTGTCTTACTGAAATATCACCTTCTTTCTGGCAAGATAAAAAAATCAAGAAAAAAAGAATAAAACATATTCTCCTCCCTCCTCAAATTATACAGATTTCACCTATTCCAATCCAAAAGGGGGGGAAAAAAAACCAAACAAAACTAAGCAACAAAGAACTTAATCCCATATAATTCCATCGATCACAAATTCACACCAGAGAAACTCAGGAAGTACCTAGTCCAACCACCTAGAAATAGCAAGGCCAGCTCTAAAGTCAAACTGATTGCTTAGAGTTTGATCCAGCCTGGTCTTGAAAAGATGGAGATTGAACATTCTTTCCCAATCCTTGGCTTAGGGTACTTAGGGTGAAAATATCTTTATAAACAATCAAAATCTCATATATCAACTTGTGTCATTTATAGGTTTTTTCCTGCTGTGCAAAAAGAGCCTGCAAAGTGCTGTTTGTATGCCTGGGAAGAGCCTGGCATCTGATATACTTTCCATGCAGTACATCTGTAAAAACAGTCATTGTATAAAACACAGGGAAGATTTTGATATACAGGCTGAAACTTTGACATTTTCAGCTTGTGGAAAGAGAGTAAGGAAGTATCCCACCTTGCCTGTCCCTTAAGTTTTAAGAGACATTCCCTGGATTTTGTAGTGTCCCTGACCCAGCAAGAATACTTGGAAAACATCAGCTAAAGCCTCACAGAAAAGACAAACAGAGAAGTGTCAAATTTCTGACAACAAATTTGCCTGGCTTAAATATTCAACTTTTCTGAAATAAAAGCATTTACAAGCACTTCAGCTTGGGGTCAGAACCGCTATATAGGAACCTTTGAAGCCTTTTCATAACTCACACACTCTCTAGATTATCCTTTTTGGTTTAAATACTGAGTTTCCTTCCAAGAGAAATAAAACTCAACAACAGTCCTACATGTACTTGGTGCAGACATTTCAAACTACTTCACATACATCACTTTCTCAGAATAACCTTTTAAGCTCTTCATAAATATTAATTCACAGAGTGCTCAAGAAGCATAGAATTTTTTTTTCTGATGAAAAGTGAAGACAGAACATCTATTCCTTACTTCACAAACAAAATCTTCAGCAGAGCAAGAAACTACACCCACATGCCTTACTTGCTTAGGCAAACTCTAGTTCAACAGATTTGTTTTTCTCCAGACCACTCTACTACTCAGTATGTACAATCTTTTGGAGATCTTCGATTAAATGTTAACAGAGACGGGATCAGGAAAGGGTGCTCAGCTGGGAAACCAGAGCCCATGCTCACTGGCAAAATTTTTTTATAATGAAATATGTGCTCCAAGTACCTCTCAAAAGAAATTTCAGAGAAAAATCAAATGTTCCTCTGATCACTTCAGAATATGCAAGCCAGTTTTGGGGGTGGAGTTTATTGTGGTCTGTTTGGGGTTTCTGCAAGCTTTTTGCACTTGAACAGGTGGTTTGAACTTGAAAGAATAAACATTAGCATTTAAAAAATTCAGTGAAGTCATCACAATAAAAAAAAATCTCATTCTATGCTGTCTTTCTGCTGATATAAATAAATTCATATGGACATGTTATCAGAGAGGTTTGCTTTTCTAATTTTAAAAAATGCTTTCTATGGAATTCTGTTTCTGTTATTGCTTAACTTTCAGAGAAAAGAAGTGTTGTAACTAGCCATTGAGAAAAAAAAAAGAACTCTTGATAAAACAGTGCTGGCTAAGTTCATTTAGCATTGACATTGTGTTTTGTTTACAAAATTTTTCCACACATTCACGTGAAAGTGAAATAGCATCATGTATGCCAGTCTTTCACCCTCACAAAGGGACTTTTTTTCTGAGAGCTCTTCTTCCTAGAGTTATACAGTTGATATTTTCATGCTTAGCAGATGAATTAGAGAGGGAAAATGCTTCTCTTGATGTAACTTGTTTCCCTCCTCAGCTGGACAGGAAAGAGAAAACATAATGAAAAGCTTGCAAATCAAGATAAACACAGGAAGAGATCACTCATCAGTTACAGTCATGGGCAGAACATAATCTGAGGAAAATAGTTTAGTTTATTGCCAATCAAATTAGAATACGGTAATAAGAAATAAGACAAAAAAAATTAGAACTCATTCTTCCCATTCCTCCTTCTTCCCAGGCTTAAGTTTACTACTAATTTTCCTACCTTGTTTTCCCCCAGTAGGATCAGGAGTGGCAGCTGTGGTCAGTTCAGCATATGTTCTCTCTGCCACTCCTTCCTCCTCAAGGGAAGGACCTCTCACATTATTCTCCTGCTCCAGTGGGTAGATCCTCATCCATGGGGTGAGTCTTCTGTGAACACCTCAAATGTGAGTCCTCCCCATGGGCTGCAGATTGGGTCCCTTCCATGAGGTGCAGTCCTTCAGGAACAGGCTGCTCCAGAGTGGGTGCCCTGCAGGGTTACAGGTCCTAACAGAAAACCTGTTACAATGTACACTTCCCACAGGCCCACAATGTCATTTAGGCATCCACCTGCTGTGTTTTGGGGTCCTCCATGGGCTTCAGATGGATCTCTGCTACATCATGAACCTGTATGGCTGCAGGGGGACAGTCTTGGTCTTCACCGCAGATTCAGTGCCTGAAGCATTTCCTCCACCCCCTTCTTCACTACCCTTGATGTGTGCAGCACTGTTTCTCTCATATATTCTCATTCTTCTCTGCTGTTAGTATTCTGACAGTAGATTGGGTTTTCTTGCTGCTACTATCTCTGATGGGCTCAACCTTGGCTAGTGTTTCCACTGCTGCTTTTCTTCTTGGCTGATATCTGAGGTTCAGCAAAATTCCTCAGTATTTCAGTGCAGAAATGCAACATTTTAAATATGGGAAAGTGTTTTAAAGTTTCTGAACTCTCCAAAAGTCCTGTGTTGCTTCATTCTAGAGAATATCATCAGTGTAACTCCAGAAAGCAGTGTGCAAAATTGCAGAACACCAGCAGCAACTTTCAAGTAAGTTTCAGACATTATTCAAATTGCTCTATAAGTATCTGCTATAATAAAATAAAAACTCCATCACATACAACAACTTGCTCAAAGAACTTGACCTCCAGTAAAATAACTTCTTCTTGAACAAAAATCTCCGTTAAGCACCTCTCTGCTTTTAGTATCCATTAGCAGTGAAAAGGATGTTAAAAAATCTTCACATAATGGCAAATCTGAAAGCTTTTACTTGAGTATTTTAAGCAGCGTACTATTGACTTGCGGTCTTACAGTTTAATTTTCTCCCTTCCCTAACAGCTTTGCTGTACAGAGAAAAAACTCTTTTTTTCAATGAGAGGAGGAAGAGTTGGACTAAATACACACACACATGTCTTGTTATACACAGATAATTTATATTGAAACAGCTATCTGTGACCACTGTTTGGACAATCTAACATAATGGTGAGTTACAGTTATTCATACGTGTATTTTGCAGATACAATTTCTTCTGCCTCTGTTCTCATTTTATGCCGCTTTACAAACAGTATATTTTAAACAATCATATAAGCAAAAAATTAAGTTGCATTATTACAAGACATGTAATTTCAGAGTTTATTAAAAGAATATTTCTGGAGATTCACATCCCTGTAGGCAACAGCTGGTGATAGAAAAGGAGCAGCTGGTGGTTTTCAACAGCTGGTGGCAACAACCATTGATGAGAGATACTACAATTTTTTTATAAAAAGGAAAAGCACTAATACTGCTACTGAGAACTGAGACAACTCCACTGGCAAAAGAAGTCAAAAGTGTTTGCTTGTCTTATAGATTCAGGGTATGTCTACCATGGGTAACAGAGTAGGAACTGTCAAAAAACACAAAAAAACCCCCCCACAACAAAACAAACAAAGGAACTAATTTGAGTCCAAAACCTGTTCTAGTTTGGGTATAATGACAGAATAGTTGTGTTGACATGGCATTTTGGCAGGTGGACCTCAGTAATAAATAGATATCAAGTTTTGTGGTTGGAAGATTTGAAATTCCCACGCCTTGCACTATTAGACAAAAAAACATCCTTAGAAAGGGTTTTCATGCATCTGCTAAGTGCTGATAAATCTGCAGGTTAAGATTCCCTTACCAAAGGTCCCAAAGCCCCGCAATCTCTTTTGAAGGCCCTCAGTCTACATGTTGCCATTTCCTCACCCTCTATATGGGAGATTGGCAATGGGTAGTTATCTGTGGGCCACACCAGGCTTGGAAGTTTTCTTGTGACATCTTTAATCCTTGGAAGGCAGCAGGGTTGGTCCCATCTGGCCCAACTTCTTGCCTCACAACTAGTACACTTCTTGATGGGGCTGAATAGAAAATCCCCTTGATCTTGAATGGTTTCTTGTAGCTGCTCCTACTTTAGGGAGGCCCGAGCATGGTCCCACCATTCTATCTCCCTCTCTGATTCTCTGATGTTTCTCAGCTTTTCTACTTCATTTCATGTCTCCACTAGACTGAGCAGCTTATCCACTTGGTCACATCTGATGCAACTTCCAGCCCGGCTACAATCCACTGAGAGGGATTCCCTGAAGCCTGAATGGCTACATGGAGTTTTGCATGTTTTTCATGGTGTTTTGTGAGCTCTGCCTGTGTTGCTTTATCATTTTCAACCACCTTAGCCAAGACCTCAGGGTGGACATCATATTTGAGCTTTCTTGGGGAATGTAGGGACCAGCAACAGAGCTTGCTGCTTTTGCTGCAGTACCTCGCCCTGCCTGTGCAAATGGACTACCACTTTAAATGGCCCCCAGAGCCATTTAAATCTCTCTCAGATGCTCCTGGCAGCACCCTTTGCTTGACTGGCTGATGAGGTGTGCCGGGTCCTGAGGGGGCCCTGGGCTGCTGCTCCAGTTAAAATTCAAATAACATTAACTCAAATTCCTGACACCACAATGAGCATGGGAGATAAAGCATGCCTCCTCAAGGTTTCCATCCCCTTTGTAGCGCAATTTTATCCACAGAAATCAATTTACTCTATAATTAACATCCTAAAATACTCATCTTGTTAGCATTGGCCCACATGCTCTACCTTTTAAAACCTAATCTGCCAGCCATTTTTTTTTTTTTAATAAACAAAGAAATAGCACTTTTAATGGATTAAAACAAACAAAAGAAATAAAGGTTAACTAACAGTGTGCAATGAAGCAAGCTATTACTACCGGCAAAATGTCATTCTTTTGGAGCACAAGTTGTGTCCTGTCAAGCTGAGCCAGGCTGAGCCATGGTGGGACAGGTTGGGTGTCCTGGCTCTTGCAGCATGACAGGATAAAACGCTTCAACAGAGAGCTGGGCTGTTCTGTTCTTTCCAACAGAGATGGAAAATTCACTGTTAGCCACCAAGTGCTACAGTAATGCTAGTGAGATCCCAGTCTTGAGGCAAAAGGCTGGTGAGAGAGGAAACAGGGCTCCCCTGGCCAGTGGGAATTCCAACACAGGTACAAGCAGCTATGGTCTCACTGCAGCCAACATCTTCCCTTCTCCAGAGATTTCTCTGCTCATGATCCTTGTCCTCCAGGACACAGGAACATTTCAAACACAACAGTCGTAATGTAATACAGCTCCTGGAGCTGGAGATGACTTCCCATCAGAAACAAATACTCGCTGAATGTTGTGCTCATGCCTTACCCATGCACTGAGACGCTGCTGCCATTCTGGTTTCTTGTGCTCCCAGACAAAAACAGATTTCAGCGGTGCTCTACTTGGGTTCCTGAAGGCTCTCAGGAGCCAGGAGTGTATGTTGAGTTGCTAATCACCCTCCATAGGACTCTCTAAGTCCTAGCAGTAATCCTCTCTGCTGTACCCTGCCCACATTGTACTCCAGAATCTCATCAGGAGATTAAATGGAAGGGAGACCAAAGGAAAGCTATTCCAGCAACTAAAAAAACCCAAGAGCTTCATCTTACATGGCTTGCCCAGTGTCAGATTTCAGCACAAGGTGCTCTGGACTAGGGGACCCTCTGAGATGAATGGTGAGCCATTCACTGGACTCATTGTATAAATGGCAACATGATTTAGGAGAAAGGAGGAAAAGTCAGAGTGTATTTAGAGATGCTGTGTAATCTCTATGCTACACCCTGTATTCCCTTAATCATCAGGAAAATACTGCAAGTGCATGGCAAATATGCCCCCATGCTGGTCAGAGGTGATCCACGTTCCCGCTCACACACCCCACTGGGTTTGAAGCAGGATCCCAGGGGAAGCTCAGTCTCTCTTTCTGCAGCACAGATGAGGCTGCACATCAGCAAGATGTGAGAGCACCACAGTGAATTCCAGATGGAAGCTGATGAAGCAAAGAAACTCAGAAAGGCTGCAGATGGTTGTGGACATGGAGCAGAGGCATCTCAAGGAGCTGAGGGCAGCTCAGGCAAGGCACCACAAGGAATGAGACAGTAAGGGAGTCTGCAACCTTACTGTGAGCCAGTGGAAAGTTTGAAAATCATTCATACTTGGAGCTGAAGATTAATGAGACTCTGTTGGTGGTGGCATTCATGTGTGGGCAGCCCAGGGGCACATTGCCTACAACAGAGCCTGGAGTGCTGGGATTATGCAGCAGAATGTCATCATCAAGGATGCTAATACACAAACTGACAATTAGATGTGTCCAAGAGAGCCTTGCTGGAATGGGCAACCATGGTGTTGCTATCACAGCCTCATTTGGTGATGCTCCAATACTCAGAGCAGCCAGGAATCCTCCTTCGTACACCCACCTACTTCTTAGCTATCTGGGAAGACTGAAGATTAGGGTGATGCTACATGCTCTGCAATTCAATGTCTCCTACATCTGTCATGTCAGGGCTTGCTCCATGGCTCATCAAGGGTCGGCTCCCTCCCTTGGTTCAATTGTAAGTCACTTATTTCAGAAATATTTTCAGATATCTCGTGTGGCAAGACACAATCTTAACACTCCTTCCCCTCTAAATCATCTGGGGATAACTCATCAAACCAAACAGAGACAATGAAAGTGAACAACTCAAAACTCACTTAGTTGAAAAGAACAACTCATGTGGTTTCAAAGGACAATGCTATTTTGCGGAAAACCTTAGCCATTTGAAAATTTGTCTGCCCCAAATCAAACAAAAAGGGAAAAAAAAAAAGCAGGAGCATTATTTCCTCCACATGATTCTACAAAAAGTTCCACTGCAAAATTTCAAAATTACTATATTCTACTGCCATATTATGATAATTTCAAAGTAGTATGTTGCCACTGTGGTGACATACATTTTAATGCTTAATTACATTAAATAGTTATCATTGTGCAGACCACACAGATTAAACATTAATATTGCATTTACAATATTAGAAAAGATATATCAGTAAATATATTTTGCTGGGTGTTCCTATGCAAATGTAATATCTGTGCAGATATATATACATACATAAATCTCTATATATATTCAAAAACACTCTATTAAAATATATTAATTTTAGAAATGTGGAATTTTCTGATGAAAAGCTGTTTCAATGATTTTTGCTTTTTTAAAGAAAGCAATCTGTTTTTATAATTTTGTGATTCAGATATACATCCCTCCCCCAACTGCCCCTCCAGTGTCCACTCAGCCTGCATCAATATTCATATCTCTCTGTAATCATAAGATGAGCTCCCTGAAGGCCTATAGTAGTTAGGTTCTCTTTATATGACCATTAAAATAGATAACTGGTTTTGCCATTAAGCATCTCTCAGCCTTCTGTGCAGTTATGCAGAAGTGCTTATGGTCCAGTTCTTAACGGGGAATCCACTCTGACAGAGCCCTAGAGAAGCATTTGGGCTACTATCTTGCCAATAATGCTTAGAAGCAGAAAGTTAAGTGAACAAAGTCCTTCAGTGAAAGTTAATTTAGCTATAACCTTGAGTCAAAACCTTACTGAAGAAGTACATTAAGAAGAAATCTTAGCTTAAATTAATTCAACCTGAAAGCTCAATAGAGACGTATTAACATTTGTAGCTAGACAAATCAAAGCAGGGTGGCTTTTGGTAGAAAGCAGCACTAATTAAGACAGAGGAAAAGAACTCCAGAAATTTCTCTAACCTAGAAAACTTCCAAAACCTGTGGGGGAGCAAATAAAATAATATTTTATATCAACAAACATCAATCAGTAAAAGCTGTTTTTATAAAAAAAATGTTTTCATAAAGACAATCCTCTATTATTCCTTCTTTCTTTTTTTCTTTCTTTCCCTCTGTTTCTTCCTCTGCTTAGACCTTTTTCAAGCAGTTTTTCATCTTATTCACTTTGTCTTCCTTTTCTTTCTAATTTCATGTGTTCTACCTGCTCTGCAACTCTCCTGCGTGAAGCCTTTCTTCCGTTAATCAACTCAGTGATAATAAACTTTCTTACTGTAACCACATAGATATAGGACAGCTATCTAAGGGCTATTATAAGCAGATGTAGGACAAAAGGTAACAAGGCCTTCACACCCCTCTAGTTAAAATGAAAAGTCATTTCTCTTAGAGCTTTGATGTCTAAGATGCTCATGCTTAAATTCACATCTATTAATTTAAACTAGAGGAACATGGCTGAATGTTTTCCACTGGTGATCTGTGAACCCATTCTGTCACTGTTTTTGGTAAACCCTCAGTTCCTTTTACTTCAGGACCTCCTATTTAGCTCCAGCTCTCTAAAATTTAAATAAATCAAGTTTTGGAGTTAAACTTTTGAGATTCTATTATAAAAACAATTGCAAGGACAAATAAATTCCAGTGCTACATCAGAATATTACTGGAGTGTGTTTTTAAACATAATCAGTAAGTGTCAGGTATGAAGAAACCATTATTATACACTATTCAGTCATGAACTGAGATGGTGATTTTATACAGATACTAAATGGTTGTTTGGGGTAGCTTCTGTTGTTGCTGCTACAAGATTACAGAATAAGCAAACATTTTTTGGATCTTCACAGTATTTCAAATACTGCTTTTATGAATGTTACATACCTCTTTAGTACATATTAAAGAACCTACCATATAACATGAAATAGACTCCACCAAAAAAAGTTCATCACAGGAGAAGCAAATAAATGACGCTTGGCTTTCATCAAGTTATAAACAAGTTACTGAATATATGATGTGCAAATGGTATAACATCTAGTCTCTAAAATCTGATCATTAAAACAGGACTATATAACTTACTGTGATTAAGTCTAGATATAAAGAACATGAGTGAAAGAAAAAAATTACACAGAAATACATTATTAAATTGATGTTTATATAGATTTTTCTGGAGAAGTTCAGGACAACAAAACCTGTGATTACAATTATTATCATGTCTGGCCAGTAAGATGACATTTTAAGTAATAATAACGATTTCAAGTCTATCTTGAATATAGAAAAATTTTTTTTTTCTCTAAAATCTGAAGTCCATTTCATACACCTAGATCTTTTGGATTACATTGCTAAAATGCTAGTTCTCATTAGTTTAAAACTTATCTGCCTAATCTACCTCCTAAAAAGTCCTATCTTAATTTCCAGAAGCAACATTGCTTCAACATAGTATAGATGTATTCAGGAAAGACCAGAAATTAGCATCAGCTAGTCCAGAACCCACAGGAGCAAAATTACATTATTTCATCACATGAAAACAGTAAAATCTTGCTTGGTTGTAAAGTCAGAAAGTTGCAAGAGAAAGACAGATTCTCAAAATCTGAGCCAAACACTGTTTGCTAGGTAGAATTAACTCACTTCTGAAAGCATATTCCATCTTGTACTATGAACCATTACCCTCAAGACACATGAACATAAGGGAAAGAAACCTGAAGAGCCCAGTTTGTAAAGGCGTCTAGAAGCAAGTCTTGAAATCAGAGAAACTGTAAAGAATAACTAAGGCTAAGCCCTGCAGGTGTTTGGAACAGGTATTTCCTTAGGAGACTTATTTCTTCTCTCTAGTAGGCACTCCCATAACAACAATCACATACATTTTACTCACAGAGAAGTTTTGTTTCCTATTTATGTAATTCGGGTTAAAACGTCATCTTTGTTAAGAGGCTATCTTAGATAATAACTCTAAGATGGAAATGGCTACATTATTTAAATTGTTGCATTATCAGTACTGCAGTTTGTATAGATGCTACTAAACTAAATACAAACTTGAAATTCAAGTACCATTTGCCTTGGTGTACCTGCAACAAAAAGGGAGGGTTGTTCACATGCTTAAAAAAGGAATAAAACCTATTATGTGAAAAGGATTTTGCTCCAGCTGAATGGCCTTTCCCAGAAGTGAGAGCCACCCAGCAAAACAATCTAGAGTGGTTAGCTGATGGGTAAGAACACCTTATACAAGGTTCCTGGAACAGCTTCAAACCGCTTTTCACTGTTCTGAATTCAACAGTTCTGAAATTTAACTTTTACGATTGCTGGTTCTGTAAAGCAAGATTTGTTTGGAAAGTTTCATACACAATTGCTAAATCTGCAAGGAATGATTTTCTTTTCAAACATATAATAAAACTTCTATTTTTTTTCAATGATATCAAAGAGACAGAAGGTTTCTCTCAAAGAGAGTAGATATTTAGGAAGATTGGAACATCAGACCATTTGTATAAAAAAAAAAAACAACAAAAAACAAGAGGCTTCTCTAGGTCAGAGATCTATAGAAACTAGTGAAGGAATAAATATAAACTCAGGAAGAGTTTCCTTTCCCCTCATAATCATTGAAGCTAATATTACTTCAGCACACTAAGAAGAATTTCTAGGCCATGATATGGCATGCCCTAACAGAGAGACAATGATCATTAGTAGTATTGTTTCCTTTAAGTACTAAAGTCTGATTTCAAAGTATTGAATATAAGGATTATACGTACAAAAAAAAAGAAAAAAATTGCAATGAGACACTTTTTATGGGTGTTAAAAAACAAATAAACAAAGAATTGAGTGAGTGCCAGAAATTTCTTAGAGCATGGTGATGATTATACCTAAGTCATGTTCATCAGTCCCTGTATGGGCCGTATACTTAGCTGGACTTCATGACCCTTATGAATCCCTTCCACTCAAAATATTCTGCAAATCCGTGATTCCTCCACCCCAGCTACTACTCTTCAGTGGGACACAATGTGAGGCCAGGAAGCCTCTCTTGATCCTGTCCCATGAGTGTGGCTGCTCTTGTCGTCTTTCCAGCCCACAACAGGACTGCACATCCATTCCAAAATGATGTGGTTAAACACAATCAAAATACTGACACAGACAGCTACAGAGAGTGTCTTTACTGACGCCTACTTAAAACACCAGCAACATGTACCCACAACAAAAACACCACCAAGCTTTTTTTTCCACTTTGACTGATTAGTGTTGAAGTTCATTTACAAAAAGAATACATGTTCTCACTCTGTTGTTTCACAAGTGTATCTTAATTCAAAATATCTCTGATATTAATAATATGATTCATATGGTATAATGATATTAATAATGATTCATAATATCTCTCATATTAATATTCATAATACATAATATCTCTGTACTGGTTTTGGTCAAGATAGAGTTATTTTTTTCATAATATCTTGTAAAATACTATGCTTTGAGTTTATTATTAAATCATTGTTGACAATGTAGGGAAGTTTAGGGAAGTTTAAGTTATTGCTGAACAGGGCTTATCAGTGCAAAGGCCTTTTCTGTTCTTCACATCCACCAGCGAGGCGATGCAAAAGACATTGAGAGGGGACATATCTGGGACAGCTGACCCTGACTGACTAAATGGTCATTCCATACCATATGGCATCACGCTCAGCAATAAAAGTTGCAGGGAAGGAGGAGGGGAACAACATTCAGAGTTATGGCATTTGTCTTCCCATAGCTTCATTTTGATGGAGCCCTGCTTCCCTGGAGATGACTGAATATCTGCCTGCCAATGAGAAGTAGTTTTATAATGAGAAAAAAAAAAAAAAAGAAATCATTCACTATCTCTATCTCAGACCACGATTTTTCTCAATTTTACACTTTCAGTTCTCTTCTCTGTCCCACTGCAGTGGTGGGAGCAAGCAGCTGTGTGGGGCTTAGCTACTTACCAAGGTTAAACCAAAACAGTTGCAAATAGCAGCACAAACTCCACAACTCCCTAAAATAGTTTAGAGATTCTGGGTTCCTTATGCAGCCACTGCTTCAGACCTTGAGTCTTCCCATATGCAGATCTCCTTCTACTAGCCAGTGAGCCCAATTTGACATCTGCTAGCACATTACCTGTACTCACACAGAGAATTGCAAAGCCCCGGGGAAACATCAACCATCTGCTGTTGGTAGACCTACAAGCCCACAACCATTTCTCCAGTGATACTTTAAACCATTCATCCCCTCCAACTTCTGGCATTTAGATCTTTGAGCAAACGCACAGGGTACCAGGGTACCTTACATGAAAAATTGTTAAGACCAGGATTATTAGGAAGATAGGATGCACTGAAGTGGAAAGGTACTGGGTGCTTTGTCAGCAAGAGAGTACTGAGCAGTAGCTGTTTATGTGCAACTGGCCCCTTTTATCAAACTTCTCTCCTTTTTCTCATGTTTGTACTACCACCACCACCCCACACTCTGCCCTTAGCCTTCCATGTTCCACCCTGGTCTCTTCTTAAATAACCAACCTGCCTCCAACTGCTTTACTCCCTGTCAGTCTCAGTTTGGCTTCACTCATATTCAAATCCGGTATTTCTGACACTATTGCCAATTCCCTTACCTTGGTCTTTCATGACAATACTGCTAAATTTACCTACCACTGGTTTTGCTAGATAGCACCCCCACAAGGTCACATAACACTCTTCTCCATCTCCTTGAAAAGGTCAGACATTCCCTACACGAATGATGTGTCATAGCACTACCGCAAGCAGCTGTGCACTGTGTTATGGAACCTGTGTTAAACCCCATAGTTTTCCATTTCTCATTCATTCTCCTAACTCTCATTGCCAGGGCTTAGTCCTTTCCCTGCCTGTCTCAGCAGCAGACACACACACACACACATGCCTTCAACTCTGAGCTGCTTTCAATCAGCCTCTGAGGGAAGAGCTTTGAACACAGCTACCCTATGAGTTAGCAAGCAGGATTTCCTTCATTCCTACAAGACCCTTCACAAATACTGAAAATCTAGGACTCTCTTAGCAACAGCTGCTCCTACTCTTGATGGATGTAAATTACTGTGGATTGCTGCAGTTACTGCTGAGAGGTTGGAAAATCTTTGCTAGTTGAGCACTGGGAAGATTAAAAATGAAATACCATGTTTCCTGCAGAGGAACAGTTGCTAGGTAGGGAGCTGCTCTTCTGGTCTAGGGAGTTCTCCTACAGGTTGATGCTCTGTTACAGAATTAGCATTCTGATCCCAGCAACAAGTCACAGAGGAAAAGCTTCATCCTTTTGGTTAGGTCATGCTCCAGTATGCTAACAACAGGCTGAAGCCTTGAGACAATTAATACATTTTAAGATCCTTTTGTAGTGCTAAAACAGCATATGGAGACCTTAATGAAAGTGAAAGTTGCATTACTTTTTGATTAATATTGCTGCCAAAAGCACAAGTCTCTGTTCTGGCACAGAAAGAAAGCATCAGTGCATTTGTTTCCTCAAATTAAATTAAGTTTATTAGACAGGAAAAAGAACAACTAAATGTGACTTAATAGAAAAAGCAGGATGAAACTCAAGATCCAAAAAGACAGCAATGTCTAATTGCAAGGATTTGGAAAAAAGCTACTGTTTCTGAGTATGGCCTATATTAGGATGTACAAAATATGACATCTGTTGTCTTCTCCAAGAGTAAATATCCATTAATAGATTAATAAATTCTGTCTCCATTAAAACTCTGTGAGGTCACCCTATGCAGTATATTGAATTTATTAGTCTGGACTAGATTTCAGCTATGTGAAGTGCAGGATGGCCAAATGTCGGAATATCTATTGACTGTGTCCCTGGAATCTTAAGACTAAACTGAAACCCACAAGAGGAACTCAATATCAGTCCATCCAAATGAAATCATAACTTACCTACTTAAACTGCAGAAACTCTGGAGGAACTAATCTGCCAGCAAGCAACATAAATTGAAGCATTTGCCTGGTTGTAAATCAGTCTTTTATCCTAATATTTGCTGAGAATATTCACAATTAACCCATTCCCAGATGGACAGCAGTCAACAAGTTAGAATGAATTATTTATTAATGATCTCTAGAATTTAAGGAACTACACGACCAATGGACGTTTTTGAAGGTTTTAGTAAAACCAAGTTCCTAGCAGCCTGGAAAAGTTTCAGAATATTCAAAATGTTGTGGAGATCCTCATCAGGGGAAATAGCTTCCCACAGAGTAGCTATGATTTTATAGATATGAATATTTTCTGCAAGGAAAGCAAAAAAAATACACACAGAAGTCTCTAGCTAGATGTTTTTACAGAGCTTCTCTTATAAAAGCTGTTCTAAAATCCATTAAGTGTGAAATAGGGATGAGATACGGATATATATGATAGTGATACACATATTTGGAACGTGAAAGAAGAAAAAAATTAGCTCATCACCAAATTCTTTTGGGACTTTCAATCTGAACTTGTTTAACAAAGATTATCTGAAAGAGCTTTAATACAACTGAAGTTACATAACCCAGAACCAAAAAGTTATAATGAAAATTCCAAGGCAACCTGTACAAGAGCAGCAGCAGACACTGCTATAAAGCAGTTTTCCTCGTGATTCAGAAATAATTTTAATTTCTTTTTCTTATTGACATTTACTCCTAAATGTGATATTTTACACTTACTTCTTACTAAATTTAATTCAGCCACATACATTAAAAAATAAATCAATTAAATAGAATCACCGATGAAGCAATTTTCACTCTAAATGTCCTTTTGTGAAGTGAAAGGGCTTTCACTTTCCCAGTGAAGATTTTTTATTTTCTTAAGCATGTGTTGCATGTGTTAACTCCTCTTAAAACCAGTCGGACTTCTTGAGGTCAGGAAAAGGAGGGTGACTGCACATTCAAATACCAAGAACAAAAATCGGTTGGAGAAGTAAGTTGGACTCACTATTTTCCAGGTTTAAAAAAGGTAACACACCAGTGAAGGTTAGCCATTATTAGTATTAACAATGAAGTCACAGTGATGGACATGATTTGAAAAGCAGTTCTGTTTTGAAAGCATATCTTTGTAGTTAATCTTACTAACATTGTAATAAAAACTACCAAGGGAAATTCAACTGAGACTATAAATTCCTGCAAAATAGTGTCCTGCCAAATTCTGTCTTGCTTTTCACCAGAACCACTCAGGTTGCATATGAACATTCCTTTCCTTTGGAATCCTCATTCAGATTGTTCAGAATTCCACGTCTTCCTGGATGATTTAGTGCTGATGCAGTGTTTCACAAAATATTTCTTCACCCATACAAAAGATTACCTTTCTGACAATGTTCGCCTTCTTTATACCTACATACAGGTTTTCATACCACAATAAGAAATAATTTTTATTTAATTTCACTATGAATCAAATAGATTTTAAAACCATCCTTCTGTCCTGTTATTACTGAAAGATGTTTCATGAATTTTGGAACATCCCTCTTGATTTTTTGCACTTGGAAAACACTTTGGCAATGGTACTCATCATATCTGTCAGAGTAAGCTATTTATTAAATAGCTTACTCTGATATTAGAGCAAATTTCAGTTTACAGAGGCCATTTTTCTTCCTGAGAATTCCTACACTAATGTGCATTTTGTTTCCTACTACTTTAGAAATTGAAATCAATTTTTCCTACAGACCAGTGCTGCATATTTTATAACACTGCCATCAGAACATGTTTGTTATCACCAATGTGATCTTTTTCATATGCCACAGCTACCTCCTTGCAGAGAAGCTGCGCATTTTATACTCCTTTTTCAGAAAATGTGAAGACCCTGTTGAACTCTCATAGTCCCAATGTTGCCTTAAAAATAAATAATCAGTAATGTCAAGATTTCTGGGAGGGTTAGGGTGGTGTGGATAAAAATTCTGTTTAAAAATTAGAAAACTAATGCTGCTCTTCATATGTTTCAGTGTTCTAATATATGCATGTGGACTTATACAGGGAGAAGTAGGAAGCAGTTTAGCTCTCAGCTGACAGAATTGTAGTAGCAAGTGCTAAAAGATTAAAATACCTTAAATAGGTTAAATTAAAAGTTGTACCATCAAAATTATGTCTCAATTATGTGTCAATCACTAGGACATAGTATACGCCATCTTCAGGTTACTTTTTATTTTGCTAAATATATTCAGTGGCTCCTTTTTTTTCATTTGTTTGTTGTTTGGGGTTTTTTTTCTCAAGAATGTGTCTTATAATGAACAGCATAGCTATTATTAAAATTTTTAGCTTTTCCACCTCCTATTTTCTATCTTTGTAAGTGCACTAACAATTTCCATCTGAGTACACTATCAAATATTAGGGAGACACCTGGAGCAATGGCACATATAATTGCTCTACATAAACTACTTGGGTTACACTTATCTGGCATTGTTTAGGTAACTTCTTCCCTTTCCCAGAAAATGAAATCTTCTAATCACACCAAGTTTCACAATTTTTATTTTCCTTCAAGACGAGGACATCCTCTTACATTTAAAAAGAAAAGTAGTTAACAAACATCCCCAAACCTACTCCANAACAAAAAAAAAAAAAAAAAAAAAAAGAAAGAAAAAGAAAAGCTGATTTCATACAATTGTATGAAAGTATCAAAGGTAAACACAGAAAAACAGAGTCCAGAACTGTGGAATTTAAATTTTCTGAATGAAAGTGAGTGAAACTGTCAAAATATATGAAATCAACAAGATTACTCCTCACAACCTGCACTTATTTTAAATAAAATATCACAAACACATTGCCCCGAATATGATAGCATCCACCAGTGAAGAAGAAAAAAAATCTCTTAATTGGTCTGATACATATCAGTCAAACAAACAAAAAAACTTCATTTGTATTTCAGACTAACAAGAGTTACGACTTCCACATACACACACTGTTTCTGTTGTACGTTTCTACAATAACACATGGGGTCACTTACAAAGGTTCATATTGTCTAATAAATCAAAACCTCTGAATAACTGATGCTTACAGTGAACTAACTTGTTGACTGAAATCAACAAGAACATGGTTTCAGTTAAGCACTGCTATCCACTGTGGTATCCAGGTACCCTGTTCTGCATCCACTGGGCAGGTAGGAAGTGTCCCACAGTCACCAGCCCTCCTGGCTGCAGGGACCAGTTGTTGGTACAGATCAAAACCCAGAGGGAGAACAGCAGCAAAAATCACTTGGGGTTTCAGTGAAGCATTTTTCAGCCTGCTCAGGGACGGAAGGGATGGATGCTGTGCATTGCTGTTACAAAGGGCAAATGGGTCTTGGAGGAACTGGTCAATCTTCAAGAACAACCTCTTCAAAGCACACCAATTAGCCTACCTCAGCATGCAAGAAAACAGGAAACCCAAGTGTGAATTCACAGGTTACACAGGAATGAATAACAGTGTTCAAGCTTCAGGGCAGTTATTTGCTCAATAGAAAGATGAACTTAAAGGAAGAGTATATTTATTAGTGAGTCCACTGAGAGAGAACACATTTCCTGTTTATCAAATGTTATAACACCGATTCAAATCAATCATTGTACATAAACACAACAGTGAAACAAAGTTAACAATGGAAGCAAACAAGCAGAGAATATGCTTTTACATCCAATACTGAAAATTCATGTAGGAACTTGTACTTTTAGGTTTTCAGGATATTTTTTTTTCCAAGCAATTATGGCCCATCCTCAAAACAAAAATCAAAGAGTAGAACAGTACAACTAATTCCTTTCATATTCAGATTAATTCTATCCTTTGTAGATCTGACTCACTGAGTCAGCTAAGATGAAAATTAGATGATAAAAAAGAACAGAATGAATTTTAAATTGTTAAGTCATGTGTATTCATCAATATTTCTTTCTTCAACATTAAGAGATCAAATTATTCAGAAGGCAGACTCAAAATCCATTAGCAGCACTTAAAAATATGCTGTTATATAAACTTCTATATAAATGTGGTAAGAAGATCCTAATTATAACAAGTAGCAGTTAATAATCTAATAAAATCAAGGAAATAAAAAAGGGAAAAGTGAGCTGAAAAAAAATATATAACCTTCAATTATAGTCCCAGGAGACTCTCTGGTGTTTCACTTTGACATTCTGCTATCAGAAACTTCACTGTTACAAGATGGTAGTTGATTGGTTATATGTATAATTTGTTTTGAAACTCATTTTCCCATCTCTAAACAAAATTATTTACTTTACAATAACCTTCTAGGAACAGTAAAAAAAGAGTAATGTTTTGAGGCTTGTTTTCATTTTTCTGTTTGCCTATTTTAGCCACAAGTCAGTTCAACATGAGTACCTCACTAACTTAGTCCATAAATGCTAAATTTTATAACACGGCTGGTGTTCTAAGCACTGTTTTATGACAGGGCAGCACGGTATACTGTAGGCCATCCAAGTGACTCCTGCAGTACTGAAGGAGTGACAACTCTTCCAGAGGGGATGTGATACTGGACATGATGGTCACCAACACAGGTGAGCTAATCAGCGACATCAAGCCTGGAGGCAGCCTGGGCTGCAGCGGTCGTGCATTGATGCACTTTTCAAAGTGTGGGTGAAGCTGAACTTGGCAAGGGAT